>CANYLF011882501.1:0-10423 GCA_948193215.1 Bocquillonia castaneifolia | reverse complement strand
GATTTGGACCATCCTTTTATATTAATACATTAAATGGACATCCAGCCTCATTTATGCACCTGGCCCTCAATCTCGTTCTCTCATTAGGCTTGATCCTCAATTTGTACCCAAATTGCACACTATATCTCGCAAATGCCTCTCTAACTTCGTTAGCATCAGCATATGTGGTATTTTTTTGTAAAGAATCCATTGCCATCTTCAGTATTATATTCTACCCTTTCTTCAGGTGGTGCGGTATCACTATTTTCTGAATCTGATTCACTGCAATTCTTTTCATCCGCTCCCTCTTCTTCTTCACTACTTACATAACCATCAGGTACACTATTTATGCCCTCAGTATGCACCCTTTCAACCCCAACACTCTCTTCTTGAACTTCAGCTTCCCTTGAACCATCTACTGGTTCTTCTGCTTATGTGTCAAACCCCCAAAATATGTCTTCTAAACCTTCTTGCCTTTCTTTTGGTATATCAGCACAAGTTCGAACAACAGAAGGGCCAGCTGCAACACCAGGAACAGAACCAGTAGCAATACCAGAAATAGAACCAGCAGCAATACCAGAAATAGAACCAGCAGTAACACCAAAAACAGAAAACCCAGGAACACCAGCAACAAAAGACCCAAAGCCAGTAAAAATCCCAGCCTCCACTTGATTTACAACACTAGCATTAGAAGACAACCCAACCTCCTCTTCATTTACAACACCAACAAATAACCCAGCTTCTCCCTTATTCATACCAGAAATATTACCACACTCTTTCACACTATCAGGTCCTTCTATAGCTAAAAGTGGTTGATAGTAAATGGGAACATCTACATCATGATCAGCATAAAATTCTATTTCCCTTACCCAACTATATTTTATGATATAGATTAACACTCTTCTCACAGAATCATCATTATGGACAAGAAATAACCCATCCCATAACTCTTTTCCTGGTTCAAGCATAAATACCCTTTGAACAGTCCTATACCTAAGCACATGCTTATACCTTACAATAATGCTGGTGTAAGTCAAATAATCTACATCATAGTTATCTACTATGTCCACATCACCATCGTCATACCTCAATTTATCATCCTCCAACAGCCATTTTCCTCCAAAGTTAAATTTAAAATTAACCTTATGGTCCATATTGCATAAATAAATAATTTCATAAATATTACTTTATAAATAAAATAATACATATATATATATATCAGCATAGCATTAAAATAAAGTAAAAGAAACTCCTTTTTTTGTATTTATCTATGACATTTAGAAAGAGAAAGAAAACCCTAAGTCTCAATTCAAAGTTAACAGTTAAAAAGTGTAAAAAAACACCATCATCATCACAACAAGGTCCATAATACTTAAAATATTATATATAAACAAACAAAACAACCTATCCCCATAAAAGATTCCACCATTAAAGTAAACATGATGCTAAAAAATAATGAAATTAATTGACCCATAAAATATTCCACCATTAAAGTAATCGAAATGCAAAAATAATGAAATAAATGGACCCAACAACTTACCTTTTGCTTCGGTCACTTTACATTTGAGTGGGTTCTCTCTTTTCACTGTGAGTGTGTTATTGTCCTTCAAACCAGAAGAGAATTAAATTTTGGTTCAGGGTCAACAATTTCGCTTACTTTGAAACACAACAAAAAGAGAAAAGATTAGGGTTAACTATTTCATTTGCTTTCAAATAGAACAGAAAGAGAATATATTAGGGTTCAGATGATGGTTTTTTTTTCTCTTTCTTTCATTGTTAGAGGGTTTTTTTTCTCTTTCATTGTTGTAAGAATCATTAATGTCTGAAGTCAAATTTTAGTAGTTGGCTGAAGTAAATTAAATTTGCAGCCACGTCATCGAGAAAGCAACGGAAACAGTCTCAACATTTTCCTACCGTTAGTGAGGGGCCAAAAATAGGTGTTTTTTGCCTTCTGATGATATTTTTGAGCCAAAAAAAAAGGTTAAGATCATATCTACTCCTCACCCAAAACATTAAGATCCAAAATGCACCTTTGGCCTTTGATAAAACCCATTCACAAACCTCTAATTTTTTTAGTTTTAGATCATCAAATTTATTTACTTTTATTTAGACCTCCAACTTTGTAAATTATTATTTATAAGTGCTTGATAAATAAATATAAGAAAATAATAGTAAAATTTTATATCAATTTTAAAAGAAATTTAAAAATATCAAAAGTTATTTATTATTATTATTATCTAGAAAAAATAAAATTACTCTATTTTTTATTTTCTCAAAATATTAGTATTTTATTTTGGAAAAAAATAAATATATGCATCTTAATGAGAGAGCCTATTTTAAGCACTAAATATTTGTCAGTGGAACTAGTGATTCTCAAAGTTAGAGAAACTAGACTACATATATACAAAACAAAACTTCAGGAGTTGAATTCGGAAAAACATCAAAGTTTAGGTAGTAATATATTCATTTTGCCCTTCCATAATAACGAAGAAACTCTCCTCAACGCGCCCAAATTTTGGGTGTCCAAAGTCCCTTCCCCACTCTTTAATTTGGTCAACCCCTAGAAGAGAGAAGGCAAAGCAAATCCTATGCAAAAACACTTTGTTTTGAGAGATGTGGACAAAGAAAAAGTCCAAAGTAAATTAAAACTCATATAAAGTTGGCAAAACCCATATTCAAGTAGTTGTATTTTTATATTTTTTAATATTGAATTCTTGTACTTTTATTTATAAAAATTAAGTCTTTATACTTTTATTTTCATTGACATTGAGTCCTTTAGTTAGCTGATTTTAACAGTGTTATAACTGAGAGACTCAATTTTGATAAATCTGAAAGTGTAAGGACTCAATTTTGAACGATTTAAATTTAGTTTTTATAATTAATTTTCACTATTATTTTAAAAAGTAAGTGAGTGTGTGTATATATATTCAACTTTTTATTCGATTTGGTTTAACTCTTAAAATCGAAATCAAAAACAAGAAAATTTACACTTATATATATATATATATTGCAATAATTAAAATTCAAAATATAAAATAAAAATTTATTAATAAAATTTGGGTCCTTTATACTTTTATTTTTATCAAAATTGATTCCCCATATTTTTACTTTTATCAAAATTGGGTCCATGCACTTTGAGATTTATCAAAATTGAGTCATTCGGTTATAACACCATTAAAATTAGCTAACTGAAGGACTCAATGTCAATTAAAAAAAAGTGAGGGACTTGATTTTTATAAATAAAAATACAAGGATCCAATGTCAAAAAAATAAAAATACAGGGACTTAGATATGAATTTTACCTATAAAGTTAAAGAAAATCAACTCATGAAATGAAACATAACAAAGAAAAGGAAGGGAAATTAAATTACCCATTTTCAAATAAAAGTAAAAAAGCATAAACAAATTTTTTTTAACCATATAATAAAATAAATCATAAAGAGTTGAAAAAAAAAGGTCAGTAAAGAAAGATCCTCCTCTGTGCAACTGACACATTGTGACCTCATTGTAAATCCAAAGGTAAATTTAAGACATAAAAAAGTGCAACCCTTTTAGATATATAGTTACAACTTACCAAAAAAACACAATAGTAATACATAACTACACACAGCCTATATTTTTCTATGTACGCATAACCCCTTACTAATTGTGCTTATCTAAAATAACCAAACTTCTTAATCCATCTAAATTAATCCAAACTAAGAAAATTATGAAAACTTAATTAGGCTTATTTTGGCCGTGAAGAAGATTCATCACTTATAGTAACTGATTAAGACCAACTTGTATAAATGCATAGACAGGCAAGAGCTGTTTTACAATGACATGTTATAAATTTTTCTGTGTGTATGTATATACTGTAGAAGAGAAGAAAAAGAAATGAATGGACCAGAATCTAGATAATTATCAAAGAAACGATACATGTCATTGTCATAAAAACTGCATTGAATTTTTTTTTTTTTTAGAAATAGAAAAACAAAACCCATGACAAAAATTAAAAAATTAATAATTAATAATGATAATAAAGTCATAGGAAATTCAGTCCTTTTACCTTTTTTTTACCTTCATTTGTGTGGTTTCTTCTTCTTCTTCTTCCTCTCTCTTTCTTTCTTTCAAAAAACGCGGATTTGGCAATTCTCTATTACAAATCACAATCTCTGATCTTCTTTTTCTTGCAAAGGTCAGAGCTTTTCTCTGTTCAAGACTCAAAGAAACAATACCCACTTCAAGAGTAAGCCAATTTTTTTTTCTCTTCTTGTGTGTTCGGTTGCCTTGTTTTGCTTTGAAAAACATTACATCTCTGTACAAAGAAGGAGGTTTTGAAGCTGCAAAGATCTTGAATTTGATAAAATTGGATAGAAATAACAAAAGGGTGTTTGCTGCTTCAAAATCTCTATAATTAGATCTAAATTTTTTTATTTTTATTGTTGGGTGTGTTATAATGGCGTCAGCGGCGATATTTTCGTCTTTAAGACGGCGGAGATCGCCCTCGTTGGAAGCTTTCTTGGCTCCCGTTGATTTAACCGATGTGGCCCTTGTACAGACACTTGCATCGGTGTCAACTGAGCTGGTGGCTTGTTTCTCGGGGAAATCTATGTTCTTTCAAAGAAAGAATTCAAGGTCTTTGATTAGAAAGATTGAAATTTTTGTTGTTTTATTGGAGTATTTGAGGGATTTTTCTTGTTGTTGTTCTTCTTCTTCTGAGTCAGGTTCTTGTAATAAGTTGATGTCTTCAACAGGAATTGTCGTTCTTAAAGAACTCTATTTGCTTTTGTACCGGTCAAAAATATTACTTGATTATTGTTCACATTCTAGCAAGTTATGGTTATTGCTTCAAAATCAGACCATTTCAGGCCATTTTCATGATCTGAATCAAGAAATTTCTACCCTTTTGGATGTATTTCCGTTGAATGATATTGAATTGAGTGAGGATGTTAGGGAACAGATTGACCTTATGCAGAAACAAGCAAGGAAAGCTAGATTATATATTGATAAGAACGATGAGGCTTTGAGGGTCAGGTTGTTTTCATTTCTTGATGAATTTGAGAATGGAAGGATTCCTAATTTGGTGGATTTGAGGTTGTTTTTTGTGGATCATTTAGGGGTTAGGGATGCTAAGAGTTGTAGAGCTGAGATTGAATTCTTAGAGGAGCAGATTGTTAATCATGAGGGAGATATTGAACCAACAGCTTCTGTGCTTAATGGTTTTGTTGCAATTACAAGGTATTCTAGGTTTTTGCTTTTTGGGTTTGAGGAAAATGAGGTTGAGTTGCAATTTGGGAATCAGAGGAGACCTAGAAAAGGGTTGATCACTCAAGAGATCGCTGACACTTTTATCACTGTACCAAAGGATTTTTGTTGCCCGATATCATTGGATTTAATGAGGGATCCTGTGATAGTTTCTACAGGACAAACATATGATCGGAGTTCAATATCTAGATGGGTGGAGGAAGGGCATCTTACTTGCCCAAAAACAGGGCAGATGCTCATTAACACCCGACTGGTTCCAAATCGAGCTCTTAGGAATTTAATTGTACAGTGGTGTACTGCTCATGGAATCCCCTATGAGCCCCCAGAGAATGCAGATTCAACTGCAGAGGGGTTTGCTGCAGCATTGCCCTCCAAAGCTGCAATTGAAGCCAACAGAGCCACAGCAACACTGCTTATCCAACAATTGGCAGATGGATCACAAAGTGCAAAGGCTATTGCTGCGCGTGAGATCCGTTTGTTAGCAAAAACAGGAAAAGAAAACCGTGCTTTCATTGCAGAAGCTGGGGCAATTCCTCACCTTCGCAGGTTGCTTTCATCTTCAGATTCCGTTGCTCAAGAGAATTCTGTGACAGCCATGCTTAATCTATCAATTTATGATAAAAACAAAAGCCGCATTATGGATGAAGGAGGGTGCTTGGGATCAATTGTTGAAGTATTGAGGTTTGGGCTCACAACAGAGGCAAGGGAAAATGCAGCAGCGACATTGTTCAGCTTGTCAGCTGTTCATGATTATAAGAAGAGAATAGCAGATGAGGGAGGGGCAGTTGAAGCCCTGGCAGGGTTGTTGGGAGTTGGCACATCTCGGGGGAAGAAGGATGCTGTGACAGCATTATTTAATCTGTCAACTCATACAGAAAATTGTGCAAGAATGATCAAAGCAGGTGCTGTTACAGCACTAGTCGGGGCTCTGGGAAATGAAGGGGTTGCAGAGGAAGCAGCAGGTGCGTTGGCGTTGATTGTGAGGCAGCCAATTGGGGCTGAAGCAGTGGGTGGGGAGGAAATGGCTGTGGCTGGCCTAATAGGAATGATGCGGTGCGGGAGTCCAAGAGGAAAAGAAAATGCCGTTGCTGCCTTGCTCGAATTGTGTAGGAGTGGTGGGGCAGCTGCAACTGAAAGAGTGCTACGTGCACCAGCACTGGCTGGTTTGATTCAGACACTGCTATTCACTGGTACAAAGCGGGCAAGAAGAAAGGCGGCATCACTTGCAAGAGTGTTTCAAAGGTGTGAGAATTATGCCTTGCATTTTGGTGGATTGGGTGCCGGGTATGCATTTGCAGGCAATTCTGCCACAAATCGAGATGCAAGCTTCGTAGGTGATGTCTCTATGCCCATGTCCATTTCAGTACCTGTTTTATAGTGGTAAAAAAACAGACTTCTTGTTGTTTACTGTGCTTATATATGTCCCTTTTTTTTGGTTGGTAATATTTAAAAATTCTTTCATTGAAATTTAGATGATAAAAGAGAGAAAATTTTACAGAAATTCTACTTCTCAAATGTCTTTCAAAAGAATCAGCAGTGTTGTTGTGCTGTTAGTCTGTATACATGTAATATCCAGTTATTATTTAGAGCAGATACTGTTGAACATATCAGGTAATATATAACACCTGAAATTTATTAATGACATTATTATACCAGTAAAACCTCATAGGTATTTCCAGTGAGCTTATAATTCTGCTGCTGCTTTTTTTGTTTTTCATTTATTATAATCATGATTTTACATGAAACAGATTGATTGTTTTGAAGCCAACATAATTGATTCATTACATCTAATCTTTCATCTAAATAATGAATATTGATCTAGATTCTAACAGTAAAAATGGCAATTAGGCATCATATATGTCCAATTCAGAGGGTCAAAAAAGTGTTAAGATGCATTTCTCTTCTTCTAAAAAGTTATACAGAATAAGGCATCTCTCCATGTTTTTTAAATTTTATTTTAAACTTGAGGAAGCTTTTTTACTTTATGAGGATTCTCATGCAAAGGAAACAGAGATAAATTTCCAAGAATTTTCTGGAGATGGAACTTGTGGTGGTCTTTCCTAACTGATGTAAGATTGACCAACTTTAATACATAAAAAAAAAAAAAGAAGAAATTCCTCGAAATAATAAATGGAAGAAGAAATTTAGTATGATAAGGTGACACCACTTATTTTGCCATATTAAGATTCCTACCACTAAAGAAAAGAGAAGGTAAGTGCCATATCATAACGCTGATGTCTATAATCTTCACTTAGAAATGAAGAATTTGAATGACCCACTCTGTCTTGTCTCTCTCGCTTTTCCTTTCTTTCTTTGTTTCAAGTGAATGGAGGACTAAGAGCAGAATCTTCTTGTAATTGAGAGTTTTGGTAATGGTGAGGTGAGGTGAAGTGGGGTATGCCCACAAAAGAAAGCACCCAAATTGAATTCACAAATAGGCCATTCACCAAGTGATTAGCCTGTACTACTAAATTTATTATTATTTTTTTAATAGAAGTTGTGCTCATGGTTCCTAATTATGGGTATTATTAACAAATAATAAAAATTAATTTCATTGTAGTTTATGATATTATGAAATTGTTTAAACACCTAAAACTATCAATAAATAATGCAAAATTCTGTGGTTTTAATGTCAGATTGTTTAAATTGGTCTTAAGATCAAAAGAGTTGTGTTGAATAACATTATTGGACAGTTTTTTCTAGGTAGACTTGTAAACATTCAAATTATCACTTTTTTTGTTCAGTTTTCTAAATTTAATAAACAAAATGAATTACTATAAATTAATTGGTTATTGACCTTGAAAACATAACTATATTAACTGCAAAGCCTTCGCTACGTACATGTACAATCCAGGAGTATTATATAAACTAGTTTTTTTTATTCATGTGCACTACACGTGATACTCGTTATTATATAATTATGTTCTTAAATTATTTTTCTTACTTCTTAAACTAAATCATATTACTTCTTTATCAATAAATTTATGGCACAAAAATAAAAAATTTATATACCTTTTTAATTTTAACTCTTCCATCTTAAATTCATGCATTTTAATTTTAGGACATCAATCTTCAATCCATGCTTTAATAGTTTGAAAGATGAAAAATTTTGTAAAATTAGTTTAATCATTTTTTAGAGAGAAGAACAACTCTTTTTCAGTCTGGAGTTTGATATATTTATACATCTCAAGATCTAATAACAACTTCCCATAAGACCTAGAAGGATTAACACTTGTTTCAATTAATTACATGTAGTTTTTTTTGAAGCTAATTAATTACAAGTAGTTGATCCTTTTATTATTTAGATTTCGACCAAGATTGCACGTCACATAAATTCTGATTTGTAACTAACTTTTCAGGTATTTACTATCTTTAAATGGTCATGACTTTTTTATGAAAAGTTGTAGATTTTAATTTGCTTTTAAATTTAGACTTTTAAATCACTGAATTTTGAGAAATTCACATTGAAAATCCAAATTTACTACAAAAACTCAATATAAATATAAACTTAATTAGAATAAACTAATTAAAATTTATTTCTATACTAAACCGTCTAGATTGATCACTAAAAAGACTTTAAAAAAATTAAATCATAATTATAGAAAAAAAATACCCAAATTAAGCAAATATAAAGAATTTATGGTAAAAAATAAAATTTTATATACTTTTTTAATTTTAGGTCTTAGATCTTCAAACCATACTTCAATATCTTGAATGATTTAAAAATTTGGTAAAATTAGCTTTATGGTTCTTTTAGAGAAAGAAGAACAACCATTTTTTTTCAGTCTTGATATTGATGTATTTATACCTTTTAAGATCTAACTATAGTTGCCCCCAAGTTTTAGAAGGTTTAGAATTTGTCTCATTCAATTCCAAGTAGTTAATCCTTTTAAAATTTGGATTTCAACCAAGATTCTACATATCTTTTGATCTGCGACTCACAGTTGCAAAATAAAGCTATTCATTTGTGATTCAATTTTCAGGTATTTATAATCTTCAAATAGCCACGTCTTCTCATCAAAATTGTAGATGTCGATTTTATCTTGAATTTAGGCTTTTGGATCATCAAATTCCAAATCTTCTAGCTCAAGTTATGGCCCATCAAATGTGTTGAACTTTCAAGCTGCGAATTTCATATTAAAAATTTGAATTTCCTACAAAAATTTAATAGCTTGAATGATGAAAACTTTTATTGAACCAGCTTCATTGTTTTGATCTATTTATCAAGATCTAACTACAGTTTTGCATAAGTCCTAGAAGGATTAGAAATTGTGTTAATTAATTTCAAATAGTTAGTTATTTTAAAATTTTGATTTCAACCAAGACTGCACATAACCTTTGATTCGTAAATCACTTTTCAAGTTTTTTCAATCTTCAAATAGTCACGACTTCTTCATAAAAATTGTAGATATCATTTATATCTTATATTTAGACTTTTAAATTACTCAATTCTGATTCTTTTAACTCAAATTAAGATTCGTTGAATGTTTGACACTTTCAAGCTTTGAATCTCACATTAAAAACTCAAATTTCCTATGAAAACTCAATATAAACTTGAATTTAATTTAAATAAACTAATTAATCACTAATTTTACTCTAATAATAATCTAAATTAATTACTAAATTGACTTTAAATGATTAATTGATGGCTATAGAAAAAACAAAATCCAAACTAATCAAAAAGAAAGAATTCACGATTAAAAAAATAAAAAAAAATTATATACCTTTTTAAGTTTAACTCTTTAATTTCAATTGATGCTTTAGTAGTTTTAATGATGGGAAAATTTGTAAAATTAGATTAATTATTTTTCATGAAGGAAAGAAAAAACCTAATTAATCTTGAATTAATTGTTGAAGCCCTTGATTTTTCTTAATCAACATGAAATTTTTCTAAGTTTTCTTATTTATTTTTAGAAAGAGAAAAGAGATATTCCCTCTGTCCCAAAACGATGGGCAGTTTTGGAGATTTATTTGTCCCAAATTATGGACAGTAATTTAATGCTCTAAATGGTTAAATGTAATATGTACATCTATTAATTATACTGTTGGAGTGAATTTCAATGTTATTTCCAATGAATTAATTGATTTAATAAGGGTAATTGTGACTTTTTCCTATTGAATTAATGCATTCTACCTAGTTTTATTAACTTTCTTAATATTTGTGTTGAGCTAAAAGTGCCCATCTTTTTAGGACAGA
>CANYLF011881900.1:0-10371 GCA_948193215.1 Bocquillonia castaneifolia | reverse complement strand
ACAACAATTAATTAAAGAAAAACGTACCATAGAATTCTCCTTAAAAACCTTTTCCTTTCCTTTCCTTTCTCTTTAGCTCTCCCCTCTTCTTTACTAACTTTCTCTACAACCTCCACTAACTCATCCAAAAAGAAGACCCTTCTTATCCCTTAAAAATCATTTCCTTTTATTAATATAATTTAAAATATTCTTATTGGTTATTAAAAAGCAATCTTTCATTTTTTTAACCCAAATTAAGGAAAATTATAAACTCTACCCCAAACAAAATAACTACTCCATAAATCACCTCACAACTAAACTTATCAAAATATATACCCCTTTTACACATGATTATGATTAATGATCTATAATTAACAAAAATTAATTATACTAATGATGCTAATTATATACTAATGCATGTAATTATTATTGAGGATGTTACAACAACAACTTCATGTCGTTTTGCATTTATTTATTTTATTTTCATGTTAGTGAAGATGACTGTAAATGCTTGTCCATTTTTGATTAATAAAAAACCATTCTGCCTAATGCTTCTGGTTATAGGCTGTGTAGTTGCTGCCATTGTAAGGCTGTGGCCTTGAGAACCTTCAGATTTAGAATTTTGGTTGCTGTTTGTTTATGTTTTATTACCACTAGAAAACATTTCAAGAATTTCATTCACATTTCCTTTTCTTTTAATGTTTGCTTCATAATGACAAAAGATAGACAGAAGTACAGAACTTGTTAGAGGCTAGAGAATCATAGTTTAAGACTTGAGAATTTTAAGTGGAGTAGTTGTAATTCCCACATCATATGCTCCTTCCTTTCCAAACCAGTAAAAGGAAAGCTTTACTAGAACCTACGTGTCCAAACAATGTTTACAATATCTGTTAACTAGTGACAAAAAGAACATGTTAAAGAAAAAAATAAATTAAATTAATACAGTCGACTTTCTAATAATTAATCAACAAATGAATTATTAATAAAATTAATACAATCAACCTTTTTTCTATAATCAATAATAATATAAAAAAATCATTCTTAGTCAATCAATAAATTTTAAGAAATTAGTTTTATTACATTTTTATATTTAATAATTAATATATTTTGATAATTTTTGTAATTATTTTATATGAGAGAATTTTATAAAAAATTTCAAATATATAAAAGCATGCAAAATAAATTCAGTCATTGCTATATATATAAATATTTTTCAGTGCATCAAATATAGTAATATAAATAAAAGAGCATGCCATGCAACTAAACGTTTTTTTTTATTCTCTTGAATCTCTTTATATGGAGAGTAGAAATAGAGGAATGACGAAGCAGAGATAAGAGAAATCCAACTCTTCTTTTCTTCTTCCAATCCGGAGTACAGAAATCGTTGCTTTCCTTGAATTCTCGATTCATATTATTCCTTTGCAGAAGCAGCAGGTGACATTTAAGATTCTTTGAGTCTTATTATTTTTCCTTTGTTTTATTTTTGTTTGCTTAGCTTATAATAATTGATAATATATGATCATTCACATAAAGTGCTCATAATTATTTGATTACAGTTTTTCTGTGACCAGGCAAAGCAGGATCTAGTAGATGGATAGCTCAAGAAATGGTATTATTCCTATGAGAGTTGAAACAGGAGAAAGTTATTCAACTGAGTGCGACGAGGTCCTTGAGGACATATCTGAAATGCTAGAACACCTAGACCCACCATTGTCATCTAACTGTTGCATTTACAGGGTTCCTCCTAGACTTCGCAAAGTAAACGAAGAAGCATACACTCCTCAAGTTATATCAATCGGTCCATTCCACCATGGTGATTCAAGACTTCAGACAATGGAAAAACATAAATGGAGATATCTCAGACAATTTCTCACACGTACTAAAATAAGCTTGAGAAATTTCATTCAAGCCGTAAAGGAGAAGGAAGAAAACATTCGTAGTTGCTACGCAGAAACCATTGAACTAAGTAGCAATGATTTTGAAAAGATGATTCTGATCGACTCCGCCTTTATCATTGAGCTTTTCCTGAGAAAATATTTGCCTGATTTGCAAGATGAACATGATCGTGTCATATATAAACCATGGCGACAAGGTGACATAGTAAATGACTTGACATTGATTGAGAATCAACTTCCATTTTTCATCATCAAGGATCTTTACGATCTGGCCTTTTCATCATTCCAAAATAACTGCCCATCCTTCCCTGACATTGCATTTCACTTCTTCAAATCTTTCAACAATCAGGGCAAATCTCCCCAGGATGGAGTGAGACATTTTACTGACATGCTAAGAAGTTTTCTGCTACCTTGGTGCCAAAGTCCTAAACCTACATGCAATGACAAAATGGTATATATTCACAGTGCAACAGATTTGAAAGGGGCTGGAGTTAAGTTCAAGGTTGGCTCAAGCAAATGCTTGCTTCATCTACAGTTCACTAATCAAGTACTGGAAATTCCTTGCTTCAGAATTCACAGCAGGACTGAATCCACCCTTCGAAACCTCATGGCCTTAGAGCAGTGCTTATATCCACGTAACACATACATCTGTGATTACATTTTTGTTATGGATTGCCTCATTGACAATGAAAATGATGCCGATCTACTGATTGACAAGAAAATTATTGTCAATGGACTTGGCAACAGCAGTGAAGTAGCAAGCTTGGTGAATAATCTCTGCAAGCACATAACATTATGCGAAGGCTGTTTCTTTTACTCGAGGATTGCGGAAGAACTAGATGATTACTATGAAGTCCTCTGGCACAGTTGGAATGCAACTTTTGTCCGTGACTACTTTGGCAATCCATGGCTAACTGCTTCAACAATTGCTGCAGTCGTGCTTCTCATACTCACTCTTGTGCAAACCGCAATTTCCATCATTTCCTTGTACATGTAACTTCAATGCTTGTATGGTGCTTTCATCATGTAAATCTCAATAAGATCTGATCCTTACTATCTTCAAACAAATTTGTAAATTATCTCTCAGCAATTTAAGTCTACACGTAGAGCAGAGACAAATACTAAAAAAAAAAAAAAAAAGTAACAGCTATTGGATTAATAAGTAGCTATTTTTTGCATTTCCCCTGCAACGTATCCAAAGGTTTACAAAGGTCTGCATCTTCTAGACCTCATTCCCTAATCAACATATCTCTGAACTTGTATCAATATCAAAACTAGTTTGTGTTGACAGAGGAATTCAACTGACACTCAAAAAGCTAGGTTTAACTCATCAATTAAGCGGAAGCTCAGATAAAACAAAAGGAGAAAGCAATCATAGTAGTTGAAGTCATTTAAGCTTAGATTTAGAAGAGCTCTGCAGAGGCTTAGCGACAGGCCGGGCGTGAGGACTTCTAACAACCTTCTTAGCATCATACTTTACAGATGAGAAAGCACAGATGACAGCAAGCACCATTGTTGGGTAGACATAGACAGAAGTAGAAGGATCTGTATCAGCGGGCGCCTTACCTAAAATCCCTTCCTTGACAAGGCCCCAAAGTACCAAAAGTGTACCGAACATGCTCATCCTTCCAGGTTTCAAAATGCCCACGAGTGCTCCAGCCACTGAAAAATAGCTACCGGCAAGAACCTGTAACAAAGCTGATGAAATCAAACACATTTTATAACATGGGAAGTTGAAAAGAAAGAAAGGGAACCAACCTCTAAGCGCTGGAGATCAGCGACGGCGGGGGAATCTTTGGCATTGGTCAAGTTATAGATATCTAAAACGTTATTCCAGCGAGGAATAGTCATGTTCCTGACGAGGCCATTGCCAACGGCACCTGGGTAAAGAAGAGCTTTGACTACAGGAACAGGAAATATTTCACTTGCAATCAATTGAGAACAAGTGACATGAATTGGTGTTGAACACATCCCAGATCTACATGGAATCCTGTTCTTTAACCAATTATCATTCAATTAATCCTTTTAATTTCATTTAATTTAATTAAAACAAACCAGAAAAAGTCAATATAAGAAAGTGGTGACTTACCTGAAAAGTGGGACTTGAAGAATGATAAGGAAGAAATAAATTCGAGAAGCTATGGAAGGCAGTTTGCTTACCCAACCTCCACTAGTTGTCGCTGCTGGTTTTCTCGTCGTCGCCGTTACTGTCGCCATTTTTCACACCCTCTAGAGAATAGATCTACTGCTTATGCATCCCACTGTAACTTCTCCCTTTTTTATATGCTGTATATAGGGAGATTCTAATATATTCGGCACCTGTATTATATTACTTTAAATAAATAATAAAAATAAACCAAAACGGTGCCGTTTTGCGTGAACGCCTGTTTTATCTTCAAATACAGGAGATTTTTTTTTTTCTCTATTTGGAGCGAAAATGGCGTTTGCTGTATCTTCGTCGCTGAAATCATTCACTGGTTTGCAAACTTCGGATGGTAATCGATTCTTCACTGCAAACCCTAGAATATCAACCAGTCTCGTGCTGCCACGTCACTCAATTTCTACTTCTGTGATTACTTTCTCTCGCCGTCGAAACTCTTCTTCTTCAAACAAGAAAAACAAGGTTTTTTTAAAAAAAATAGTAATAATAGAAGCTTCTATAACCTTGAAGAATACATTATTTTGGATAATCTTTAACTCTGTTTGTTTGGTTACTACAGGAAAGTTCAGTTATTGAGGAGAGAAATGAAGAGGAGGAGGGGGAGGAACTGGACGATAATGCGTTTGAAAAGCTGTTTAATATGCTGGAGGAAGATCTAAAAAATGATAAATCATTCGACGATGATAATGATGATGATGATGATGATATAAGTGAAGAAGACTTTGAGAAGCTTCAACGACACCTAGAGGCTGCATTAGGAATTACTCATGATGATGATGATGATGATGATGATGATGTTGATGTTGATGTTGATGTTGATGTTGATGATGATGATGAGGAGGAGGAGGAGGATGAGAAACCGGTAAAGGTCAAGAATTGGCAGATGAGAAGGTTGGCTTGTGCATTAAAGAAAGGAAAGCGTAAAACTAGTGTCAGCATCTAACTCACTCTCACTTTGTTTATCTTAGTAACATTATTATTTATTTGATTATTACTTTTAACTTTTATTAGATAAAGAGTCTTGCTGCTGAGCTGTGTCTTGATAGGGCTATTGTTCTTGATTTGCTTCGTGAACCGCCTCCTAATCTTGTTATGATGAGTGCTGCTTTGCCTGATGAACCTGAACCTGCCCCTGTAATGATACAACCTCCTAAACCACCCATTGATCTTCTTGTTCCTGTCGATGATGATGCAAAATCTGGGACTGCCAAGAAAGTGCCTGTTCATGTTATGCGGCAGAGCTGGACTGCTAAGAAGAGACTCAAAAAAGCTCATGTTCAAACCCTTGAAAGAATATATGCAAGAACTAAAAGACCCACTGTAAGTCAAAACTACATAATTTTCTTACATTACATATAGCAGCTTTTTTAATCGAAATCAGTAGCATGACTTTAATCATGATTTCACCAGTTTTTTTTGTTCTGTCAGTCCAAACCTCAGTTGATTTATTGAGCTTCCTTGATAAAATAAGAGTATGAAGTTTTTTGAATAACTTTTCTTTAGAATCTCAGTATCTCATATTGTCTTTTCATTTATGAAAATGCAGAATGCGATGATCAGCAGCATCATTCAAGTGACAAATATGCCTTGGAAAAGAGTGGTGAAATGGTTTGAAGATAAACGCAAGGAAGATGGAGTTCCTGAACATCGTGTCCCATATCAAAGGTCTGGTACTGAATCAGTCTCTTCTGGTTGAAATGATCTGTATCAATGTAGTTGTAGCAGAGATGATATTAATTAACTTTTATTTCCTACTTAATTGAAGTCAAATTTGATCTGTGCTAACTTGCTAATTGTTTGCAAAGCTGTCTGATTGTTCACTTTCTAAGAATCCAATCAACGACTCATTAAAATGCAAACAGGACTTCTTTATAATGGCATTTACTGCATAAGCATTACACTAGTTCAAATAAGAGAGATGCACTATAGAATAGAGTTCGGAAGCCATAGAATTTCACAATCGACTCATAGTGTTGTCATGATTTAAGGGTATTTGTTGTTTACCATTGCATTTTTCTATAACTTTGGATTTGCTCCCACCCACATTATGGTCTGCAAACTTTAACAATGCACATACATAGGAGAAAGAGTAGAGAGTCTGATCTGCCCAGCCTATATTTGGAATTTCAGAGGAGATAATTATACTACCATTCACTGTATGTTTGAGAAAGGTTGCAATGTCTGAAGACTATGTGAGTTTGATCCTTTTGGTTTTTTGCTTCTGTTTGCAGATGCATATGCTAAATTTTAGCATTCATCTAAATTTTTTCAATTTAATTGAGTTGATAGAAATGGGTCGCATGGCATATATATACCAAGTTGGCTTCTCATCTGTACAACTATAAGATGAAGCTCATCAACTTAGGCTGACTCTTAAATTTGCATAACCCATAATAAATTCCAAAATTTGGCTTTGGTGGCATATACTGTCGCATCTTCTAGGTACTACTACTTGACCTACCATAAATATGTTTGCATCTGTATTCTATGTGCATGGGGGAAAAGGCCGCTTATGTTCCTCCAAAAAGAAAATCCATTGCAAGCCGATATTTTCGAAAAGAATTTAAAACAAGATGTTCTTTATCTAATATTCCAGGCTATGTCCACATTCTTTAATTCTCTGCTATATATGTTTAGAAGAAAATTCATATTTTCACCATGATTTCACAAGCCACGAACAATAAGGAGACATTGCAAAAGGTCCAAGTGTATGCATGGCAAGTTTGCAAAGGTCTAAAGTATTTAGAAGGCAAGGTTCATCAGGATCAGTGTGGGATGAAAACTCCTTAGATCATAAGATAGACTACAGGGCGCTGAGACCATGCCAGAGCGGTTCAAACATTACAACTATGGATTGCAGCACCTCAAGTGCAGCACCTACTTCTTGCCCTCGCAGCTTATCGACAACTGTAATGACACAAGCTTATTCTAAAGATCCTATGAAGGTTTTAGCCCTCCCAAAATCAAAGTCAGGCAAAAGAAACTTGGTTTTAGGTTTGCTTACCACTAACAAGTAGTTTTCTGGTGTAATTATTCAAATGCTTTGGATCATTCATCTATTGCTATGCATTTTTACTTATTCTTCTTTTAATTGCTGTATAAAAAACTAGTAATCATTTTTAGTTCTTAATCTAATAGCTGTATGACTAAGACTGTTATGAGTAAATTCTATTTTGATTAGTACATTTATACTTCTTAGCACATGCATAATTCCATATATGCAACAACGTAAAAAGATCAAATTAATGACAACAAATTATCACTACGAAAGATGAAGAGTGGGCATCCATTCTGCAAAGGAATCCGATTGGAATGTGAAAACAAACTCTCTTTCACCAATTCAGGCAAAGACATAATTTTAATTCCTACTGCAAAATGGGAGTTCATTGCAGCCTAAGTGCCTGCTTTGGACATATGGGATCTCCTAATTTTTCTCTTACCATTTGTCATTTTTTATGATATTAAAAAGGCAAATCATTTTTGATAATGCACTGAGCGGACATGGAGTTAAGTTTAAAGAGAAAGCATTTATTGTGGTGCAGTTTAATGATCGGGCATGTTCCTGTGGTTGGAATTACTGTACTCCCTCCGTTCCAAAATATCTGCCGTTTAAGGTTAATGTACACATATTAAGAATAGTCATTAAGTCATATAGATTTTAGAAAAATAAATTTTTATTGACTAAATTACCCTTTACTCACTCTTCATTAATTACTTATAATAGTTGTAATTTAAAGTATTGATAGGGGTAAACTTGAAAAATTTATCATTAATATTTCATTGGATTTTGTAAGTGACAGATAATTTGGGACGAAAAAAAGTCTCTAAAACGACAGATATTATGGAATAGAGGGAGTATATTTTTTTTACATTTGTTCTTTCTCGTATTTGATTTTTGGTTCAATTCTATTACGGAATTCAATTCATTTCCAAAACTATTATCAATTCCAAAGTTTTAATAAAATAGTGTAATAAATGAATTTTCATTTATACCAAACACATAAAGATTTTGAAAATAAATTCCAAAAATTTCATTTTATACCAAACATGTATTTAATTTGCTCTTTTTGGTTATTGTCTACATTTTTAAATGCCAGCGACAAGTAGGGATGTGAACGGGTTGGATATCCACCCAATAAGCTACATCCGAATCCGAATCCGATTAAAAAAAATCCGTATCCGTCCCAAATCCGAATAAATATATCCATGGATATCCGAATCCACATTGGATATCCGATTAATAAAAAATATTAAATTTTAATTAAAAATATTTTTTATTTTTTTCTTTGAATTAACATATAAATGGGTAACCGTTACCCATTATCCGTTTAAATAATCGGATACCGGATGCGGATATCCTATACACGAATCCTATAAATAGAATCGGATCCGGATAATGGATATCCAGAGGATGAAATCCGAATCCGATCTGAATCCGGTTCGGATGGTAAAATCGAAATCCGTATCCGATCCAAATCCGATAAAGAACTATCCGGATTCGCTTTATTCTGATCGGATAGGGACGGATATTCAAAAAACCCATCTCATTGCCATCCCTAGCGACAAGTATATCTTTTCACTAATTGACATAGGGATGGCAACGAGGACGGGGATTGTGGGGATCTCGTTTACCATCCCCATCCCCGCTTTCTACATCCCATCCCCATCGGGGATTATAATTCTTATACCATCCCCATCCCCGCCGGGAATTGGGGATCCCCATCGAGGTTCGGGGATTTATTCCCAATCATTAAATTTGTAACGATATTAAATGTTTTATCCATATTTTAATATATTTAAATAAAAATAATAACTAAAATATCAAGATAATATAAATTTGTAAAAAATATAAACTCAAAAAAACCTTATGCATATATTATAATACAGAAAGCCTGAGAACAAAATTTAAAACATAAAACAAGTTTATAGATTTTGAATATCATAGTATTATAATATATATATATATATATATAAAGCAGGATGTGTGTTTCCCATGAGGTTGCCACTTGGTGCAACTTCATGGTGACACATGTCATGTTTTAATATTGATCATTTTTATAATATAACTAGGGGTATTTAATTAGGTTTTTAATGGTAAAAAAACTCTCATATAAAAATGATAATATATTTAGACTTTCAATAATTATTATACACATACAGTAATTAATTATCATGTTACTAACACAAAAAAACCTCTCATATTAATTTAGTACCAGTAAAAAAAAGAGTTCCTACTTAATAAAAATAAACATGTGATATTTACCAAAAAAATCATAATTCTATACACACACACACTTGATTAAGTATTCATGATGTGGGTTAACAACATAATTAATGGCATAATAAAAGGTACTCAAAGCTTGACATTTTTCAGTTTTTTATGTATTAATATGAATTGTAACTTTCATTTTCTACTATTATCCTATTAAGCTCTAATTAATATAATTTATCATCATTTTATTAAAAGTATTAATATGTATTTGCACAACTTTTGGTACATATTCCTTTTTTCTTCTCCACTATATATTGTAATGACACTAATATTGTTCTTTTCAACTCTAGCTTCTTCAACCTTGAGCTTCATTTAGCAAAATATGGTGGATATAGTTGAAGTGTGAAGAGTGAAAATCAATTCGTTATATTTTATAATGTATACATGATAGAAAACGATACAACCAACTCTCTAACAATGCAAATCAATTGATACTATACAAGTCTGTAAGTGTTCTATTCACAACTTTTATTTTCTGAGTACTTTCTTTTATTTTATTCATTTTTATCCTTTTCTTTTATATACAAGAATTTTTGTAAGTAAATTTAATTTCAAATTCAGTAACTAACTTATAAATCTTTATGCTTTCAATCTGATTGTTTTATTTTATTATTCTTTGATTCTTTTAATATATATTCATGCATTTTAAAGATATATATCATTTTGAAGGAATAAAGATTTGATACACAAATGCAATGTCTTTGAAAAAAAATAAAAATACATGGAGATCAAGTGTATCAAATAAAATAATGATGAATATTTAGCTTTTATGATAATTATTTAATGATTTTTTAACCAAGTTAATTACTTAATTATTCTATTTATAAATTAAAAACTTTGACATAGCATAATCATTTAAACCATGACATACAAAACATGACGCTTGAATTTTTTCCGATTTAATTTGCTTTGAAATTCACCCAATTCTACAATCCTACAAATAGATAAATTAAGTAATTAAAAACCAAGTTGCATAAAATTGGAAAATAAAATAATAAAATATAAGGTATTTTGACTTAAAAATATATAACTATCAATTAAATTAATGATTCTTAATTAGTCTT
>CANYLF011881584.1:0-10689 GCA_948193215.1 Bocquillonia castaneifolia | reverse complement strand
TTGTCCTATATCCACTCTCCCAAATACACAATTTAGGGTTCCACTATCCACCAAGGATTACAAGGAGATTTACAAGGCTATCTCCAACCTTTACAATGTGAGATTTCAAAGGCTATCTCACGACCTTTACAATGGAGATTTTTAAGGCTATCTCCAACCTTTACAATGAAGATTTCTGAGGCTATCTTCAACCTTTACAAAGAGAATTTCAAAGGCTCTCTCCAAACCTAAAGTTTACTAAGGATAACCCCAAACCCTTACAAGAGAGTTTTGATAAGCTAACTCACAACTTAGTGTTTACTAAGGCTAACACTAAACCTAACCCTAGTGTTTTCGATCCTCACAAAGATTAACACTAGTACATGGTAGAAATATCACTCAATTTAAGAAACAAAAGCTCTAATGATCTAACTACCCACAAACAACCACAATGTATAAAAATTACAAGGAAATTAACAAAATTTGTGAGAGATTTTAAGAGAGCATAATGAAGGTGGTTGTTACTTCAAAATACTCATTTTGATGGGTATTTATAGGCTCATGAAGAAACATTACCGTTGCCCACACTCCCCCATCAAAATAGACACATTTTGGGGCTTCTCAAAAGTCTGTCGGAGTTGAAAATCTCGGGCATGACTTCCAAATCGTGGGCACGATGCAACGGCTATAAAAAAGATGACTGTTGGGACATTTTGCTTGTAAAATAACAGGCGTTATTTTTCCGGTTACGGACATGATTTTACTACAGTCATAACTTCTTGTAGAAAACTCCAAATGTTCTGAAATTTTTATAGTAGACTCTTTGGGAACGTTTTCTACAATTTTCTATTTCACAAAATTTTTCCAATTCGGCCGTCTTCATGCCCTAAAAAATAAGACATTTTAATACTCTAATATTCTGAGTACTACTCACTCCAACAGCCATTTCTCCCAATATACAACTCTTTTTGATGTGATTCAAAAGCCATATGAAACTAGACTTCAAGGGCTACAAATCCTAAAATTTCAGGTCAAAATTCCATCTTTAGAAATTTTAGCGTCATTTTGAATATGACATATCTGCATAGTTTTTAGCATCCAATTCTGAGCATAATTCACTTAAAAATCTAAAACTCCAAAATTAATTCTCTAAATTGAATTCCAGTTTTTGATCTAGAAAATAGACTTCCGTAGCTTTCCATCCATATATAATTCGACCAAATAGCATTTCGATAGATATGTCAAAAGCCACTCCAAAAACCATCTTAGTGTGCAGTCCTAATAATTGGCTTTTTTGGATTTCTTCAAGGCTTGATTCTTCAATCAACCTTAACCATAAAACTCTCCAAAATCACAGCCTAAGGTTCTAAACTCTAATCTCTCACCTTTTCCCAAGTGTTTTAATTAGGTTCACACTTAAACCTATCCGCCTAAGCTAATGTTCTCACGTAAGCTTAAGCTAGCCCCTTATCCCAAGTGTTTTCATTAGGTTTACACTTGAACCTCTCCACCTAAGGTAATGCTTACACATAAGCTTAAGGTTGCCCTTAACCCAAGTGTTTTCTTAGGATAACACTTGAACCTATCCAAGCACATAAGCACTCATCCAAGCTCATGAACACTCTTCATCATCACACTCAAAAACTTCATCATCTTTAGAGCTTTGATATCTTCTCATAAACTTCTTACACTTCCATTACTTCCTCCTTATCTTCATCACACACACTCTCACATGCTTGCATTGCATCAATTACCTAGAAAAGCACTTACCAAACACAATAGAGTTACACAATGTTTTGTATCATCAAAATCACAATGGGAGCCTTGAGGTCCTTAGGGCCAACAAAAACACTAAATGTAAGCCTAAATACAATAAAAAAAAACTTATCTAAGGGTAAATCTAATAGAAAACACTAAATTTAAGCTTAAATCCATTAAAAAATGCTAAACGAAAGCCTAAATCTAGTAGAAATCAGTAAATGCAAGCCTAATTCCAATAGAAAACACACAACATAAGCCTAAATCATATAAAAAACACTATACGTAAGCCTAAATCTAATATAAAGCACTAAACTTAATCCTAAATCCAATCGAAAACACTCAATGTAAGCCTAAATCTAATAGAAAGCACTAAACTTAAGCCTAAATTCAATAGAAAACACTCAATGTAAGCCTAAATCTAGTAGAAAACCGATAGGAAACATTTATGTAAGCCTAAATCTAGTAGAAAACACTAAATTTAAGCCTAAATCCAAAAAAAAGCACTCAACGAAAGCCTAAATCTAATGGAAAACACTCAATGTAAGCCTAAATCCAATAGAAAGCACTTACAAATGCCTAAATCTAGTAGAAAACACTAATAGAAGCCAAAATCAAGTAGAAAACACCTACGTAAGCATAAATCTAGTAGAAATCACTAAATTTAAGCCGAAATGAAATAGAAAACACACACCATAAGCCTAAATCTAGTAGAAAACACTAAATTTAAGCTTAAATTTGTTGAAAAACTCTAAATGTAAGACTAAATCAAAAAGAAAACACTTACGTAAGCCTAAAGCTAGTAGAAATCACTAAATCTAAGCCTAAATCCAATAGAAAACACTCAACGTAAGCCTAAATCTAGCAGAAAACACTAAATTTAAACTTTAATCCATTAAAAAACACATAAAGAAAGCTATATCAAGTAGAAAACACTAAATGTAAGCCTAAATCCCATAAAAAACAATAAATGAAAGCCTAAATCTAGTAGAAAACACTAAATGTAATCCTAAATCCAATACAAAACACTTACATAAGCCTAAATCTAGTAGAAAACACTAAATCCAAGCGTAAATCCTATAGAAAACACCTGCATAAGTCTAAATCTAGTAGAAATCACTAAACTTAAGCCTATTTCCAATAAAAAACACACAACGTAAGCCTAAATCAAATAGAAAACATTTACATAAGCCTAAATCTAGTAAAAATTACTAAATTTCAGCTTAAATCTAATTGAAAATAGTCAACGTAGGCCTAAATCTAACAGAAAGCACTAAATTTAAGCCTAAATCCAATAGAAAGCACTCAACGTAAGCCTAAATCTAGTAGAAAATACTGTATGTAATCCTAAATCCAATACAAAACACTTGCGTAAGGCTAAATCTAGTAGAAAGCACTAAATGCTGGCCTAAATCGAGAAGAAAACACCTACGTAAGACAAAATCTAGTAGAAATCACTAAATTTAAGCATAATTCTAATTGAAAACACTCAACGTAAGCCTAAATCTAGTAGAAAACACTAAACGTAATCCTAAATCCAATACAAAACACTTATGTTAGCGTAAATCTAGTACAAAACACTAAATGCAAGCCTAAATCCAGAAGAAAAGACCTACGCAAGCAAAAATTGAGCTGAAATCACTAAATTTAGGCATAATTCCAATAGAAAACAGTTAACGTAATTCTATTTCTAGTAGAAAGCATGAAATTTAAGCCTAAATCCAATAGAAAACACTCAATGTAAGCGTAAATCTAGTAGAAAACACTAACTATAAGCCTAAATCCAATAAAAAACACTTACGTAAGGGTAAATCTTGTAGAAAACACTAAATTTAAGCTTAAATCCATTAGAAAACGCTCAATGAAAGCATAAATCCAGTAGAAATCAGTAAATACAAGTCTAATTCCATTAGAAAACACATAACATAAGCCTAAATCATATAGAAAACACTCAACGTAAGCCTAAATCTAGTAGAAAGCACTAAAATTAAGCCTAAATCCAATAGAAAACACTCATTATAAGCTTAAATCTAGTAGAAAACACTGAATGTAGTCCTATATCCAATACAAAACACTTGCGTAAGGCTAAATCTAGTAGAAGGCACTGAATGGAAGTTTAAATCGAGAAGAAAACGCCTATGTAAGATAAAATTTAGTAGAAATCACTAAATTTAAGCATAATTCCAATAGAAAACATACAACGTAAGCCTAAATCAAATAGAAAACACTTACATAAGCCTGAATCTAGTAGAAATCACTAAATTTAAGCCTAAGTCTAAAAGAAAACACTCAATATAAGCCTAAATCTAGTAGAAAGCACTAAATTTAAGCCTAAATCCAGTAGAGAACACTCAACATAAGCCTAAATCTAGTAGAAAACACTAAATTTAAACTTAAATTCATTAAAAATGCTCAACGAAAGCCTAAATCTAGTCGAAAACACAAAATGTAAGCCTAAATCCAATACAGAATGCTTACGCTAGCCTAAACCTAGGAGAAAACACAAAATGCAAGCCTAAATCTAGTAGAAAACACCTACGTAATCCTAAATCTTGTAGAAATCACTAAATTCAAACCTAAATCCAATAGAAAACACTCATTATAAGCCTAAATCTAGTAGAAAACACTATACGTAGTCCTAAATTCAATACAAAACACATACGTAAGCGTAAATCGAGTAGAAAACACTAAATGCAAGCCTAAATCCAGAAGAAAAGACCTACGTAAGCCAAAATCGAGCAGAAATCACTAAATTTGAACATAATTCCAATAGAAAACACTTAACATAATCCTATTTCTAGTGGAAAGCACTAAATTTAAGCTTAAATCCAATAGAAAACACTCAACGTAAGCGTAAATCTAGTAGAAAACACTAAATGTAAGCCTAAATCCAATAGAGAACACTTATGTAAGGGTGAATCTTGCAGAAAACACTAAATTTAAGCTCAAAATCCATTAAAAAAGGCTAAATGAAAGCTAAATCTAGTAGAAATCAGTAAATGCAAGCCTAATTCCATTAGAAAATACACAAGATAAGCCTAAATCATATAGAAAACACTATACTTAAGCCTAAATCTAGTAGAAATCATTAAATTTAAGCCTAAATACAATAGAAAACACTCAACGTAAGCCTAAATCTAGTAGAAAGCACTAAAATTAAGCCTAAATCCAATAGAAAACACTCAATGTAAGCCTAAATCTAGTAGAAAACCAATAGAAAACTCTTAAGTAAGCCTAAATCTAGTAGAAAACACTAAATTTAAGCCTAAATCCAATAGAAAACACTCAACGAAAGCGTAAATCTAGTGGAAAACACTCAATGTAAGCCTAAATCCAATAGAAAACACTTACATAAGCCTAAATCTACTAGAAAACACCAAGAGTACGCCTAAATCTAGTAGAAAACACGTACGTAAGCATAAATCTAGTAGAAAATCACTAAATTTAACCCTAAATGAAATGGAAAACACACAACATAAGCCGAAATCTAGTAGAAAACACTAAATATAAGCCTAAATTTAGTGAAAAACAGTAAATGTAAGCCTAGATCAAAAAGAAATAACTTATGTAAGCCTAAAGCTAGCAGAATTCACTAATATTAAGCCTTAATCCAATAGAAAACACTCAAAGTGAGCCTATATCTAGCAGAAAACACTAAATTTAGACTGAAATCCATTAAAAGAGCACTCAAAGAGAGCCTATATCTAGTAGAAAGCACTTAATGTAAGGCTAAATCCAATAAAAAGGACTATACGAAAGCCTAAATCTAGTAGAAAACACTAAATGCAAGCCTAAGTCCAGAATAAAAGACCTACAAAAGCCAAAATCTAGCAGAAATCACTAAATTTAAGCATAATTTAAATTAAAAACTCACAACAGAAGCCTAAATCAAATAGAAAACACTCATGCAAGCCTAAATCTAGTAGAAAGCATTAAATTTAAGCATAAATCCAATAGAAAACAGTCAACGTAGGCCTACATCTAGCAGAAAACACAAAATGTAAGCCTAAATCCAATAGAAAACACTCACGTAAGGGTAAATCTAGTAGAAAACACTAAATTTCAGCTTAAATCCATTAAAAAAATGGTCAATCATAGCCTAAATCTAAGCCTAATTCCAATAGAAAATAGACAACATAAGCCTAAATCATGTAGAAAACATTATACGTAAGCCTAAATCTAGTAGAAATCATTAAATTTAAGCCTAAATCCAATAGAAAACACTCAACGTAAGCCTAAATCTAGTAGAAAGCACTAAATTCAAGCCTAAATCCAATAGAAAACATTCAACATAATCCTATATCTAGTAGAAGACACTAAATGTTAGCCTAAATCGAATAGAAAACACTTTCGTAACGCTAAATCTAGTATAAAACACTACATTTAAGCCTAAATCCAATAGAAAACACTCAACGAAAGCCTAAATCTAGTGGACAACAATAAATGTAAGCCTAAATCCAATAGAAAACACTTACGTAACCCTAAATCTAGTAGAAAACACTAAGTGTAAGCCTAAATCCAGTAGGAAACACCTACGTAAACCTAAATCTAGTAGAAATCACTAAATTTAAGTCTAAATGAAATAGAAAAAAGACAACGTATGCCTAAATCTAGTAAAAAACAATAAATTCTAGTAAAAAACACTAAATTTAAGCTTAAATTTAGTGGATAACCTAAATGTAAGCCTGAATCAAAAAGAAAACACTTACGTTAGCCTAAATATAGTCGAAATCACTATCAATCCTAAATTCGATAAAAAAACACTCAACGTAAGACTCAATCTAGTAGAAAACAGTAAATTTAAATTTAAATCCATTAAAAAACATTCAAAGAAAGCCTAAAGCTAGTAGAAAACACTAAATGTAAGCCTAAATCCAAAATGTATGCCGAAGTCCAATAAAAAAACACTAAATGAAAGCCTAAATCTAGTACAAAACACTAAATCCAATTCTAAATCAAATACAAAACACATACGTAAGCCTAAATTTAGTAGAAAACACTAAATAAAAGAGTAAATCCGGTAGAATATACCCGCATAAGTCTAAATCTAGTAGAAATCACTAAATTTAAGCCTAAATACAATAGAAAACAAACAACGTAAGCCTAAATCAAATAGAAAAAATTAACGTAAGCCAAAATCTAGTAGAAATCACCAAATTTTAGCCTAAATCTTGTAGAAATCACTAAATTTAAGCCTAAATCCAATAGAATACACTAAACGAAAGCCTAAATCTAGTAGTAAACACTAAATGCAAGCCTAAATCCAAAAGAAAAGACCTACGTATGCCAAAAGCTTGTAGAAATCATTAAATTTAAGCATAATTCCAATAGAAAACAGACATCGTAAGCCTAAATCAAATAAAGAAAACTTACGTAAGCCTAAATTTGGTAAAATCACTAAATTTAAGCCTAAATCCAAAAGAAAACACTCAATGTAAGCCTAAATCTAGTAGAAAGCACTAAATTTAAGCCTAAATCCAGTAGAAAACACTCAACATAAGTCTAAATCTAATAGAAAACACTAAATGTAAGCCTAAATTCAATAGAAAACACTTATGTAAGGGTAAATATAGTAGAAAACACAAAATTTAAGCTTAACCATTTAAAAAACGCTCAACGAAAGCTTAAATCTAGAAGAAATCACTAAATGCAAGCGTAATTCCAATAGAAAACACACATTATAAGCCTAAATCATATAGAAAACACTATACGTAAGCCTAAATCTAGTAGAAATCATTAAATTTAAGCCTAAATCCAATAGAAAACACTCAATGTAAGCCGAAATCTAGTAGAAAACCAATAGGAAACACTTACGTAAGCCTAAATCTAGTAGAAAACACTAAGAGTAAGCTTAAATCCAGTAGAAAACACCTACGTAAGTATAAATCTAGTAGAAATCACTAAATTTAAACTTAAATGAAATAGAAAACACAAAACATAAGCCTAAATTTAGTAGAAAACTCTAAACTTAAGCTTAATTTTCTTAAAAAACACTAAATTTAAGTCTAAATCAAACACAAAAAACATACGTAAGCCTAAACCTAGTAGAAATCACTAAATTAAGTCTAAATCTAAAAGAAAACACTCAACATACGTAAGCCTAAATCTAGTAGAAAACACTAAATTTAAACTTAAACCCATTAAAAAACACTCAAAGAAAGCCTATATCTAGTAGAAAACACTAAATGTAAGCCTAAATCCAATAAAAAATAATAAATTAAAGCCTAAATCTAGTAGAAAACACTAAATGTAATCCTAAATCCAATACAAAACACTTACGTAAGCCAAAATCTAGTAAAAAACACTAAATGCAAGCCTAAATCCAGTAGAAAACACCTGCATAAGTCTAAATCTAGTAGAAATCGCTAAACTTAAGTCTATTTCCAATAGAAAACACACAACGTAAGCCTAAATCAAATAGAAAACACTTACATAAGCCTAAATCTAGTAGAAATTACTAAATTTCAGCCTAAATCTAGTAGAAATCACTAAATTTCAGCCTAAATCCAATAGAAAACACTCGACGTAGGCCTAAATCTATTAGAGAGTACTAAATTTAAGCCTAAATCTAATAGAAAAAACTCAACGAAAGCCTAAATCAAGTAGAAGACACTTAATGTAATCCTAAATCCAATACAAAACACTTGCGTAAGGCGAAATCTAGTAGAAAACACTAAATGCAAGCCTAAATCGAGAAGAAAACGCCTACATAAGCCAAAATCTAGCAAAAATCACTAAAGTTAAGCATAATTCCAATAGAAAACACACAACATAAGCCTAAATCAAATAGAAAACACTTACATAAGCCTGAATCTAGTAAAAATAACTAAATTTAAGCTGAAGTATAATAGAAAACACTCAACGTAAGCCTAAATCCAATAGAAAGCACTAAATTTAAGCCTAAATCTAGTAGAAAACATTCAATGTAAGCCTAAATATAGTAGAAAATAATAAATTTAAGCTCAAATCCATTAAAAACGCTCAATGAAAGCCTAAATCTAGTAGAAAAAATGAAATGTAAGCCTAAATCCAATACAGAATGCTTGTGTAAGCCTAAATCTAGTAGAAAACACTAAATGCAAGCCTAAATAGAAAACACCTACGTAATCCTAAAACTAGTAGAAATCACTAAATTTAAGACTAATTCCGGTAGAAAACACTCAACGTAAGCCTAAATCATATAGAAAACACTTACGTAAGCCTAAATCTAGTAGAAATTACTTAATTTAAGCCTTAATCCAATAAAAACAGTCAATGTAAGCCTAAATCTAGTAGAAAGCATTAAATTGAAGCCTAAATCCGATAGAAAAAATTCAATGTAAGCTTAAATCTAGTACAAAACACTAAATGTAAGCCAAAATCTAATAGGAAACACTTACATAAGCCTAAATATAGTAGAAAACACTAAATTTAGGCCTCAATCCAATAGAAAACACTCAACGAAAGCCTTAATCTAGTGGAAAACACTAAATGTGAGCCTAAATCCAATAGAAAACACATACATAAGCCTAAATCTAGAAGAAAACACAAAGTGTAAGCCTAAATCTAGTAGAAAACACATACATAAGCCTAAATCTAGTAGAAATCACTAAATTTAAGCCAAAATCAAACAGAAAACACATATGGTAAGCCTACATCTAGTAGAAAATACTAAATTTAAGCTTAAATTTAGTAGAAAACACTAAATGTAAGCCTCAATCAATTAGAAAACACTTGCATAAGCCTAAATCTAGTAGAAATCGCTAAGGTTAAGCCTAAATCCAATAGAAAACACTCAATGTAAGGTTAAATCTAGTAGCAAATGCTAAATTTAGATTTAAATGGCCAATTTTCATAAAATACCCAACCTTTAATGATTTTTACGTTTATATCCTAAGCTTTTTTTTTAGCATTTTAAGGCATGACCTTTTGAAGTTGTGCAATCTGATACCTGGTTTTCATCTGAATCTGACGTGTCAAGTATCGGATGAGCCTTGGTTGGACACGTGTTAAGTATCGGGAGAGCCACGTCAGCTTCAGTTGAAAACCAGGTATCGTGATGCAACCAAGGATGCCATGGACATCAACATGCCGAGCCATGCCATGGAGCATAGGGGACCGAGCCATTCACCATCACTAAACTCTAGTGGCGTGCAAGCCATTCCAAGTGGAGCTAAACTGAAGACAAAGCTAAGGAATGGAAAGGATGTGTTGACTTATGAGCCGCCTTTAACAAGACTATAAGCTAAGAGGTTTAAAGATGCATTACTAAGCTTTGTGGAGTTAATTTGTGGCAAGATTGACTATGGAGCTTATGAAGATGACAATGGCAAGGAGTTGGTTACATTGCTTGCATTTAAACAAGCTTAAAAATGCAAGTTTGGCCAAAGTCAACAAAGTCAAAGTCAAAGTCAACAAGTCAACACTTTGACTTTAGGACATAGTCATTTTAGGAAATAAATGTTTTAAGACATCATTTTGTTAAGACATGAATGTTTTAAGACATGTTTTGTTTAGAACACATTTTGTCTAAGCTTAGGACAACTCTTGTCTTGGTTTAGGACAAAGTGGATATGACATATTCCTATTTAGATTAGGAGTTTATTTATCTTGTTTTTAGAGTTCTATTTTCATTAGGATTTGTTGCTAGATTTTCCTAGACTATTCTAGAACCTTTTTGGCCGCCTAAACCTAATCCTTGTGGGCAAGGATTTATGTTTGTGCCGTCCAAATCTATTCCTTTTTAGGGGAGGATTCATGTTTTGTATTATCTATATAAAGGGCACTTGTTGGCCGAAATATTCATTCATCAATAATAATATTTTCTTTGTTTTTGCTTTGCAAATTCCTTTGATTTCTTTAAGGTGTTCCTTATTGATTTCTTAAAATTAATTTAAATTGATTAGATTAATTTCACATCTAACTTAAACAATTTATTAACTTGTTAGTTTTAGGGTGTTTAAGCATTCATCT
>CANYLF011881433.1:0-11996 GCA_948193215.1 Bocquillonia castaneifolia | reverse complement strand
TTATCACAAACCTTCTAATTAAAATCAAGTATGGTAAAATTCACCAATTTGTGTTCTATCTGAATGCAAACAGAAGCTACCGTAAGCCATAGATATATTACCATTTGAGTTCAGCATCTTAAACCAGTAGACAAATTGAAAAAGCAAACAAATCTTCAACCACTAATATGATCCTGTAAATGAAAGCCACAAAAAAAAAAAAATGATCAGGGCTCAATTAAGCTCACATGATTTCCAGATTTGAACCGTTGCATAGAATTGCTAGTAAAACCGGCTGCCAAATGAAGGGTTAATGATCCTACTTTATTTGATTCCAATGGATGACGGTTAATGTTCAAATCTCGAGCTTTCTTGACTCCGAAGTCATGCCGTGCAATAAAATGTTTGGAGCCAACAAATAAACTAATGCACATATGGCTGCTAAACCTAAAGAATTGTCCAATTTCATGTACAACAAGGCTTAAAATTCCCCTTCCACTCTATAAAACCAAGCGGAGAAAGAAGACCCCTACGAATGTTTGCAAAATTACATTCTTGATTACTGAAATTTAGAATACAACTTGATAACTGGGGGAAAAAAATGTTTCACCCACAAAACCAAACACATCTTTCAATGCATGCAGGTAACCAAGGAGCAAACGTATTTAAAGATTAATTTAAATAGAATTACCAGTATCACTTGCTCCTTCCAATAAGACACCTAAACTAAGCACAAGGCACCTGCAGCATGTTGTCTCCACAAGAATCCCCAATCAATTCAAGCCGATATTGGTTCATAAGGGTATGACAGCCATGGGTGCTTTAGAGCCTCCAATGCAGAAGGGCGTTTTTTTGGATTTACTTCAAGCAAATGAGCAACAAAGTCAATGAAGCCTTGATCTCCCATGGGCAATCTATGCCTCAAGGATGTCTTTTTTGGTATCAAGTATTCCAATCTGTTGGTGTCCTGAAGATAATGAACAAGCACAAGATACATATCAACCTGTACTTAAAATAACAAGAACTAATACTAACACAGTTGGCAAGAAAAAAAATATACGCATCCAAGACAAGACCATGGAGAAACTTGTTCAGAACATCCTTTTATAAGGGGAAAAATTAACAGTAAAGAAATACCAGAGGATGAACAGCTACATATGCAAGTTCATAAACTCTACACACCATACGCTCCTCTAAAGCATTCAAGAAGCAATGCTATTTTGTTTGAAATATATTACTAGCAAACACATTCCCATCAATGCTTATGCACCCCAATGCTTTCCTTAATTCCATTTAAATTAAAAAGATAATCCGATAGAGAATACATACATAAAGATAAAATGAGATAAGAGTAGATCCAAATTCTATTCATTTCAAGACTCTATAGTCATATAGTAACAGACTAAGTAGAGAAAACAAATGGTTTATCAATAATCAATGAGGTTAGAATACACTACAATATGAGCAAGTTCATGGAATCAAAGGTTTGATAAAAAATAAGGTAATAGCATGGCTTCATGCTTCCACAGCTAACAGATATTTGGCAAAAAAAAATATAGAGGAAAGATCAAGCAACCAACCCAATACGTTTGCATTGAAGTTTAGTTTAGTTCACAAAAAGATGCACCAAACTTTCACTCTTTCAATCCATGTTAAACCAAACCAATCAGTGGAATTTTTTTATATAAGGTTCAAAATACAGAAATTCAAGGTTGTTACTATCAACAGGTCTCCATCATCTATTGATTTTTCCAACACAAGTAGCTGGACATCTGGCAAGCTACTAATACAAAGGTCTCTACTGCTGAGTCTTTTTGCTAATTGATAATAGTAATAAAATGTCTACTATTACTATTTTATGGATTAATAGCATGCTTAATTTGTATGTCCCGTACAAATTAATAACAGCAATCAAATGTGGTGCCTAATATATAATAAAAGCAAAAATTATATGACATGAACCAACTAAAGCAAAAAAAAAAAAAAACTAGGGTAACAAAGAAATTTTCATCCCCATCCATATGTATGACATTTTAAAAGAGGGTGCACAAATCATACAAATCAATTATCAGCTGTGGAAACTATGAAAATTCTTTGGTCATTTATGTGTACAACATTCAAAATTTAGCATGTATATCTTTAGCTTCATATCAACCTTGTTATCATGGGATAACTTAGATTCCTCTTGCTCATTTAAGGCATTAAATACTGCTGATTATCCAACTAAAGCACATCAATGTTTGCACTATATACTAGGCTATTGAAAGGACAAATTTGGTATTCATAGTAAAAAATTTACTATGCTACATAAAATTTTGCATTAACTTTCAAAGTATTTTCATCCGTAGAGCTTAGAACAAGCAACTAAGAAGATCACACAAGTGGAGTGGGGGGAAATTGAATCCCGTACTTCCTAGCATGCAAAACCATTATTTGATGAATACAAGAGATGTCTTACAAATGATTTTAATGAATATCTTTCACAAATTAGACGGAAGAACAGAAATAAATATATCACCATGCACCTGAAAGGTAATAATTAAAAATGATTTGAACATTCAAATTAGTTCTGTATCGCATCATATTATTCAAAACTACACATGCTTCATTATTATTTGATTATCAAGCTTACGATCTCAAGTAGAACTACAAAGCATGTAGATTGCAATTTAACAATGGGCCTGGATGTCATATTCATAGAGTTACCCTCAGCGCAGGCTTTAGATGCAAACTCTATTGTATGAATGGATTGAACAACTCATCTTAAAGATGTAGCTCTATGCTAGGGAAATGGAAAATAGCAATCACATAGCAAAACCCCAATAGTTTATAGTTGATATGTATTAGAGTTGAGTATTAAAGATCATAATAATTTCTTCATAAAATATTATCATGCCATGTATCATATACAATCCAAGTGATGCTAGTAAAACTTTGAGATTGACGAGCAATATTACATGAATACAACATTATACTCTATGACAAAATTTGATGAACCTACATAATTAATGAAGCAGTTCGTATCAAATCAAATAGATACTTTAAGCTAGATGAAACTCTCTCCTGCCTCACAGATAAATTTGTAAGAATAACCATATTGGTTCCTGTCATCCTAATGTGCAAATAAATACTTGAACGGTGTCATATATGTGACAATCCATGCCAATTTAAAGTTTATATCAGACATCACTGGCTTTCTTGGTGTACACAAGCAGAACAAACATAAACAACTTACATCAAGAATGGAGTTGAGCACAAATAAGAACAGAACAATAGAAGTTGGGTTGTCAAATTCATACACATGAAGAAGAAATGAAACAACTAAAAAAAATTAAAGAGTATAGCTGATTCCAGTAGAGAGAAAAATACCTGATTTCGCTCATAGAGCATGTGATTTTTGGTAAAATACTTGTAGGTATCTCGTCCTTTAGCAAGCATGACTTGATCAATAGGATCTATGATTCCAATTACTCGTGCCAGTAGTGTTGCTGGTGAATCATTTTGGAAAAGTACCTAAAACAGAAGTTTTGTTAAAGCCAATTTTGCAGTAATGCATGACTTACATCAAACGACATAAAAGCAAAATTATATGCTCTGTATTATCTCATCCTCATATGATAATCATAGTTAAGGTCAGTACATGATCTAAAGAATTACATGTCAACTTATCAGCAGAAATTCCAAAGAACTGCAGCGAAAGCCATGAGCCCAGGTATAAAGGCAAATACATTGGGACAATAAATTGTAAATGTATCCCCATCAGTGTGTTTAAAAAATCTAAATATGCAGGGGTTATTTCAATTTTACGACACTCTGGAGTTACTGATGCAAGTGGCAAGGTAAAGGGGAACACTAATCAATAATGATTGAGGGGGTTCATTAGCTCTTAATGTAAATTTATCCTATTCATTTTAATATAGTAAAAAAGCCAGCGAAAGCTTTCTTCTAGGCGCTGAGGTACATACTGTACTACGGTCCGGAATCCGCCTCTTTAGCAAAGAAGCAAGAGTGGCCTACGATCAGAAGCTTCTGCGAATTTATTAGGAGGGGATACGTGGTCTTCTTGCCACTCTATTAAAGAAGCACATCTTCAAACTCGTGTCAAAGTATATTCTTTCAAGTTCCTTTTTCTATATAAAAGAAAAATTAGTGATTTTGAAAGAAATGAAACCATGCCAAAGGTGGTGCACAACAATCTATTCCATTTAAGATGACTACAATTTTTTTTTAGTTGGAAATTAAGGATTATAGATGAAGGGGCCTGGAAATGCCTCCCTCCTCCAAAGCACCCACATTTTGTGGGGAGTTTCATATATAAATAGCACCCTCCTATGTAAAGTAAACAAGCTCTTTTAAAATAAGGATAAAGTAGGACAGTGTATATTACCTTTCAATTATTCCAAACACTAGACAAATGATATCCAAACACAGCTTCTTTCATCAAATCACTCCACTTGATAGTATTAATATGATTTAATTATATCTAAGATAAGAATTATTCCTGAACATGAGAGGCTAATTGAAGCAGTAAATAACAAATAGGTTGAGTTTTTCTTCATCTAATTTTAATTTCACAACCTAAGTTGCAACTACTTATCATTTCAGTTTCTGCTTCTGGTTATTGAAAGAAGAAATGGTAACTGTCCAGATGAAATGTTGATGTTCCTTCATTTTTTTGACAATTTTCACAAGTAGGAAAAGTATATCCTTGATTATCCCTTTTGAAGGGTCCAACACCACCTGGATCATTTGAAGGATCCAGCACCACCTCTCGGATCATTTTATACCTCCCATCATTAACAATTTCACTTGTTACAAAAGCTCTCTATTCTCGTCTCCATCGTCAAATCTCAGAGTTCTGATCTCTTGAATGTGTGTGTGAAATTTGAGTTGCGTTCATACCACAAATTCCAAAATTAGCCTTGGTTTAGAAAAAAATACACATAGGAAGAGATGCAATATCCCAAACTTTTCTTTCCTTACATCTTCCTTAATGTCCTTCCAATTTAGTATTGAAATTGATTCTTAGGATCCACCAAAACTAAACCATCCAAAAAGAATTGAAAGAATTTCAACTTTTAAACTCACTTCTCCTATTTCCAAACTAAAATTAAAAAGAGAGAGAAATAATTGCACAATCTTGCAAGCAATATGTATGCAATAAAAACACCAATAGAAGATAACAAAGCATTCTGCAGTCCATTGAATCTAAAAATCTACTAAGAGAGCAAGAAATACTAGTTATGATAAAAGGAGACAAATCAGAGCAAGTTCTACAAATTCTGGATCATTCTTCAAATTCGTATAATCCTCTCAATTCAAAAGCTGCAAGGCACTTTGCCCATCCTCAAAACCAGGGTCCTAATTAATCAAACATATCAACCATTGATACATTCAGAATAGCTCCTCACCTAATACATTCTTACGTGTTGTCCTTACAATTTACTACATAAACACAGATGTCATATGTTTAACATTCTAGTCCTCAAAGTTCGCCACTAATTGAAGGTGAAGAAAAGGTAAAATAAAACCACGATCCAATTGCAAATTTTGTTCGACCATAACATGAAATCCAAAGATGTTAGTTGCCAGTATCAACTTAAAAATTTTGCACTTACAAATTAACCTACCTACCTAAAACTCCCCTATAAGGAGTCGAATCTAAAATTATATGTATGTATGCATGTATAATATAACCACCAAAACAGTAACCTTAGAAGCAAATGTGCTTGTGCATGCAAGCAATACAAAAGAAAAGGCAATCAAAAAAAACTCAATAAATTTAAACTCAAACTTAACAAAATAATAGCACCTAAATCAATTAGAACATGCATCAATACAAAGATCGCCTAGAATTTAGAAAACTGCCAACAGCTATGAGCCATTCTTGCACAAATACCAGATTGTAACAGATTTGCTAAAGTGATAAATCATTTTTTTTCCAACTCTTGCTCATTTCGACCAAATGAATTAGTGCTAAGAGTAAGTGCTATCTTATCCAGATTCAAGACATTGTCATTCTCAATTTTTGTTCCCTTTTTCACCTATCATTTACTCATCTTCAAACCATACTGGTTTTCCATTCTAAATTCTTGGTCAGTTTTAAGCACCACAAATTGTCCGCATCAAATTCTCTCACCAAATAGTGAAGAATCATAAGTTGATGCTGAAATATAATGAAATCAGAGCTGCATTTGAGGTAATTAGGGTGTATGCTTGGAGGAGAAAGGATATTGAGTGAGAGACCAAAATCACACTCTTTTTTCAAACAATGAAATAAATTTTCTACATTTGGCTTCATCAAACATAACAAGTTGAAGGGCACTTTAGTCATTACAGTTGCTTTGTTATAAAAAGTAGGTCATTGGTTGGATTCAAACTATTGTCCTGGCTTTATTTAAATTTAAGCAAATTTCAGGGTCAAGAATTGAAATGTAATTCTTGCATTGTCGCATTTCCAGGGCAATCGATAAAAACAATGAACTTCTACGAGCATGAAGCAACAAAACTCACAAATGGATAAACATCTAAAAAGAATTACTACATAATACCAGATCACACATGCATCTATGATCTACGTAATACCAGATCACGCATGCATCTATGATCTACCTTTCTCTCACTTGCTTTGACCAAGATATGCAAACAATTATACTTAAGAATTATACAGACAATTACAACCATTAATTGCTGAAACTTACATTGCCAGTACAAAGTTCTGCCAAGATGCAACCAAGAGACCAGATATCTATCTTCTTATCATAAGGAAGTCCCAAGATGACCTCTGGTGCACGATAGGATCTGGATTGAACATAGGAACATAGGTGATCTGTCTCAAAACAGCTACTCCCAAGATCAATGACTTTCACCTCACATCTGCTATAGCTTTTCACCAATATATTCTCAGGCTTTAGATCACAATGTATAAGGCCAAGTCCATGCAGAAATTGAAGTGCCTCTAAACATTGAATAGTAATTGACTGCATAGAATAATTCAAAAAATTTTAACAGAAGAAATTGAAAAAGACAAGCACTACCAACAAAAATATGCCTGGCCACAAACCTGCAATCTTGGCATTGTAAAGTAAACCTCTCCTCCTGATTCTCTATTGAACTTATGAAACTCATATAAGTTTGCCTTCAGAAGCTCACATACAATTAACAAATGCTCCTGTAAACAAAGAATCATCAATGACAGATCATTTAGTACACACTGAAAAAATAATAAAACAATGAAACAGAAAAAGAGAGCAAAACTTTTTTTATTCATATTATCACACCAAACACTACCCACTAAGTCATGACCATGATAGATGTAAACTTCCCCCTGCGCCCTTACAACATTCCAAATGAGAGAGCCCAAATTGGACAATACAGTGGCAATTAGGGTAATATAGAATGCTCATATGAATTATTATAGTACAATTGTATTTAACTGAAGTATGCAATCATAAAGTGATGCTGGACAAGAATTCCAAAGTTACGACTTAGTTCTTAACATTGTGCTACATCATAAAGTTACCTTAATCAAAAACAAATTTTTAGTGCTAGTTAAAGAAGAGAGAAGGGAATTCACTCCTCGAAGACTCTTTTGAGACCTATACGAATACCCAAGTAATGCAACTCTGATAGTAGAAGTTAGTCAAAGTGCATAATCTCAGCTCCACACCAAATATAATCCCTCCAGCCAAGAGGAGAGAACAACTAGATATATCTTTTTTTTTTTTTAAATGAATAAAATAGGAAGCAAAGGTATAGCCAGACAAAAAAATATGTCCAGAACTTAATGGCCTGTTTAACAGTGGAAACTAGACTTGTTTTCTAAAAACTGGATTCAAAGAAAACTAAAAAATGGAATTTTGCATTTAGTTGCAAAATTTTTCAAATATAAAAGATTAGATAACATCTCCCCTTATTTCTGCAGTTTGTATTAATGTTAAGACTATTAGGATGTTTTCAAATTATTGCTTTGTCAATGTACTCTTGGAAAACAGAGTTTTGCAACTCCATCATGGCACCACCAATGTATGGGTTTGAAAACCCAATGAACACTCTCATTTTTTACCTTTTCTTTTTATGTTTGTCATTACATATATTTGCATGTTCATTTTATTTGGAAGTCCTAGATAGCAGGACAAATGGTTTGGAGCTTCATCATTTATCTTTTCATTGTTTCACTACAAGTTCAGTTGAAATCCTTGAACAAATTACTCATTTTTTTCTGTTATCTCATAATTTGGTTATTTATGAAATAAAATCATCTTTCGTCCAAAAAGGAAAACGAAAATCAATTAGGATCAGATCAAAATAATAAATGTTTTTTTGATAAGTGTGTTATTTGTTATATCTACAAATTGTTTTCAATAACTCAATATATCCTCAGGTGACTACACTCTTATGTTACATATATAATCAAATTATCTCTGACCAAAAGAGCCAAAAAAATGTTTAATATAAGGCTAAAAAAAATAAAAATAAGAACTGAAAACTGCACAAAAACAAAATTTTCAGTTTTTAATTTCGGTTTTGGAAAATGAAAATTTAGAAACTTAGAACTAGAAAAGAAAATTGAAAAATCAAAATAGAAAAATGGAAATTTTTTTTCTACAGCTAAAAAAAATGGAAATGTAAGGGATTATACAGTAACATAAGAACTAAAGCAAGTGGCCAAGTGCAGCGGGAAATTGGCTACTGTGCTAGAACTCTTCATCTACCATAATAAAATACTAAATATTTACAACATAATCAAAAGGACAGAAAGCATTCACTTACTCGATAGTAGAAGTAATCATACAATCTGAGAATGTGATACTTGTCAGCTGGATCATGCTTGTTTACATACTTTAGAAGCTTTATCTCATCAAGACTCTGATCAAAGAAGTCCTTGTTGTTTTTTATGATTTTAACACAGACATCCATACCAGTATGCAGGTCGTGTGCTTGTATAGCCTTACTGAAAGCAGCTGATCCAAGATACTCGGTAACATGATAGCGCCCAGCTATTACAGAATTCAGAACAACATGGAAGTTCTTGTCCTCCTCAAAGCCAGTTCTGAGCAACAGAAGGAAGATTTCAGGTGAAGAAGTCTGGTAGAATCAAGGCATGTATGATAAAATCAATGAATGAAGAGTTAAAGAAGACAAGCTGCTTGTTATTGGTAGGTAGCAATGCCATGAAAAAAAAATGAGTATGTGCCAGACCGAATGGAAGGCCAACACTAATTAAAGAAAGCACAAGAGATTCATCGTAACAAAGTGTAATTGTTTACAGAAGAAGACCTCCTCAACATCCAGCATGAAAAAAATTTAATTTTATGCCCAAAACTTCTTGGAAAGAATTTTCTAGAGTTGCTCAATGCTCTGTGGCCTTTGAAGGATTATTTGGTCTTTGGTGGAATAAGTATATTCTGCATGAGCACCCAGAGTTTTCATTTTTCCTATTTTCAGCAAACCAATTCCAGAATATAAATAATGTAAAAAGCCCACGAATTACATGATGTTATTGGTATGGAAGTTGATGCATTAGTACAGTGCCAAAACAGGTATCAAAAAGAGTATTTAGTTAACCAGACAGTGGGGCAGATTGACTATAATAGGTCAGGGAAATCGCAATTAAAAATATGTATACAGTAAAATAGTTGTCATTGAGTGATCTATAGAAACCTAGAGAATTCAAATATCTACTTGAGGCATCAGTGATGCAGGTGACAGCTTTTCTACATATACGAAACAAAATATTGACTAACATAAAGCATATCAATTCACTCCATAATCCAGCCTCCAAAACAAGCATGCCCTTCTCCTTCCATATTTCGTCCAAAATATATCTGTCAAACCAACCAACCTAAAAGCTTAAGTTATTAGGTAAGACTCCAAAAATCGTTTCAATATCTCTAACAAACTCCCGCACGAAGGCCCACCAAGCTTAAAGTGAGAACAAGTTTTGGCCCACCTTTCCTTCTGCTAAATATAATTAATACATGGCAGCCAAGATTTAAACTCTATACCATTTTATCATGGGCTCTTGGATACCATTTTAAAGAACCACTCAACCAGAAAGCTATAAGGCTTCTAAAATACTTTAACATCTCTAACGATATCTATTATTAGCTATTAGAAAAAGAACTGGAACCAGAACCATACCAAAGAGTGTTTCCCAAACAGAACATCATCAATTAAACTAATTTCTTCCTTTCTCCAACCCCCAACATCACCCCATAACCCTGAAGGAGGTTGTAGTCTCAAGGAGATATCAAGAGGCACCTTACACTTTCATTACCAACTTGAACCTTTATAAGTACAGCCACTTTTCAACCATCCAATTAAAGAAATTTGTTGAAAATATATATTACACTGAATTAAATTCCACTTTCTCACTCCACCCCAACCAACATAGATCATGTTGTCTCAAGAAGATATCAGAGGAAAAAAGTAAATTTTCATACCTACTTGAACCTTCATTGGCATAGGTATTGCGATGGTTCAGCCACCCGGTTAAAGCAATTTGCTGCATAAATATATTTGGATAAATTAAATGTGTATTTCTTTTTGCTTCCTCCCCAATTTTCTGTTCATCTGAACTTGTTAAAGTTTTCCGCCCCATCTTTGTACTCATTGTCGTTCACTTCATCTAAATTAGAAAAGAAAATTCCCCCACACCACTTTCACTTCAGTCAATGACAGGACTGTGTTAAGCTAAACTTAAGTAAGAATCGGGAATTTTAATTACAACAGTTTTACATGGTTCTTTCTGATACTGCACATCAACTTATTAATGAACCTGGAAATTCTGATCCCTTATGAGTACCAAAAAGGCTAACATAATACCAGCCACTGCAAGAATGATAATCACAGAGCTTCAACCAGAAGCAACCAATCAAGTAACAAGTATATATATATGCATTACACATAATTACAACAAAAACACATGAATGCCTAGGCCAAAAACCTTACAAACATAGACAATTAAATGTGAAGTGCTTTTAAAAAACTTGACAAAAATTTACAAGGGAGGCCAACTTCGAAACAATAAAAAAAAGGGAAAAGTATTGTCAAAACAAATTTATGTGTTTTATGAGATTTGAACATTGTTCCATTCCATGACTGAAATAAACTACTGGAGAAGAAAATTTCGGTTAAGGAATAAGGATCAATGAGCATGGAAAAACAAAATTGAGACTTTGGCCAACCTTTACCGCGGGTAAAATGATTAGATCGGTACCTGCAGAATACAGTCTTTATTTCCTTTTTTTCAACTATTGTAATTGGAGGATACCTGCCCCATCTGCACCACCCCACCCCACCCCAATTGGCTGACCAGCCGTACTAAGTTTGCTAGACTTGCATATATTATTTCTGTATAATTATAACACAAGAAAAAAAAGTATATAATACCAGTTTAGAAAGCAGTTTCTTTGAACCAGTGTTTTAAAACCAAACGGGTGACTGAACCGGTAAGGTCACCGGTTCATGGTTCAACCAGTTTAATTGCTGGTTGGACCATTTGGAAAAAACTAAACGTTCATATATCAGATCAGAGAACACTTAGAAAGAAACAAAAATGGAATATTCTGTCTTCTTCTACGAAACCTTTCAAATTCTTGTCGTTTCTTTGATCATTATTTTGAGTTTCTTACTCTTCTTTCTCCTCTTCTCGTGCCCATCATCTTACTTTTTTATACCTTTTCTCATTCTTCTTTCCTCTTTTCATTTTTCATTTATTATCACTTTCCTTTTCTTTCTCTTTCTTTCTCCCTCTTTTATTTTTGTAATCTACTGCATGCAATTTTAGATCTGTAATTCCTTTCAAACAAGAGAGTTTTTTAAAACTGATGTAGAAAGATTGATTATTTCTTGAAAAATATAAAGGTAAAAGGTTTTTTTTTTGAAATTTTAAATCATTTCTTGTCTTGAGATCTCTTGATACTTCATTATTTCTCTTTTTTTTACTTCAGAAAAAAATAAAATGGTTTAATTTGATTATGGGTGTTGTAAGATAAAATGATTTTGATAAGATG
>CANYLF011881270.1:0-15624 GCA_948193215.1 Bocquillonia castaneifolia | reverse complement strand
CAGGGACAAAATATACGTTTTTCCTAATAATAATAAAATTAATAATGATGAGGATCATCAGCGTCATAAGCATAGGCATCATCGTCCCCTTGATAAAAATCCTTTTCATATCTTCTTCAACACGCGCCCCTTGCATTACACACACTTAATTTTTAATTACTATTTAATAATAATAATAATAATAAAATTATAGAAATAGAAGCAACCAAACACACACATATACACAAGCACACATACAATACAAACATGCCCATTTTAATTAATTATAATTCATAAGTCTCTCTCTCAATTTTTCTTGTGTGTATTTGAATCATTTTTTAGGGTTTCCAGAAAAAAAATGATCATTTCATATCGTTAATTGAAATTAGGTCTTCGTTATTGTTTGGAATCGATGCGAATTAGGAACTATTCTTGTCATTTTTGCGTTTAAATTTTGGTTATGGAGAACGGTATCGAAGGTAAATTGTTATTAGTAAATAAGATGTCTGGATTAGCGTTGAATGAGTCTTCTCCTGCGTTAGTTTCTTCGTCTTCCAATCTCAGTGATAATAATGTTAGTAGTAATATTAGCAACAACAGCAACAACAACGACAGCTTGTTTCAGGTTATGAAAGCTGTTGAAGCTGCGGAGGCTACAATCAGACAACAGGTGACGATTTTTTTTCTTTTATTTTACTTAAAATGCATTTCTCTTATACTGCCGTTTACTTAGATCTATTGTCTGTTTATTTGTTTGATTTTGTGTAACGTTTAATATTGTTTGCAATATGCTTTTTTGTTGTTGCATTGTTCTTGTTAGGTAGAAGAGAATACTAGGTTAAGGAATGAACTACAGAGAAAGATTCAGGAACTTGAAAAATATGTAAGTGCTTCTTCTTCTTCTTCTTCTTTTTTATTTTCTATCACATTAAAATATGTGTATATATATATATATATATATATATATATATATATATATATGTTTGTGTGTGTGTATGTAGCTTTGTTTGCTCAGTTTACTAGTTTTTATATAAACTTCTTGAGAGTGCTTTGTTACTTGGCTGCATTTTAGTTTTGTTACTTAAAATTATTTCGAGAGCGTCTCATTTTGAAGTACTGCCAGTGCTTCTTGAATATTTCCTATGGAGAGGTTGGTCGTCATTTTTTAATTTAGAATTGACTTATGGATGGATTTATTAAGTGGATGATAATTTCAGTAGAGTTGTGCTCAAAGCAGGCCCCATCAGGTGTACTAAATATAAGAAAATGTGAGAAGGAAATGTTTCGCTATTGGTTCTCAGATCTATTCTTTCATCAGTTATATTTTGGTAGAACTGCTTTTAGGATGTGTTAATCACCTTTGCATTTTGGGTTAATTTTCTATTGTATTTATAACATTTAATTTCTGTATGATTGTTTTCTTAATTCTCGTGATTTACAGCTAAGTCTTTTGTGCTATGTATGTGCAATTGATTTTAATCTTTATAAAATAGTATTGTTCCTCATCAATAGATGTTTTATGCATTATTGTTGTCTCTGATATTTGGCAGAAAATAGAGGGATTAGTGGACCAAAGATCTCATTCTGTTGAGCCATGGAATGAGCAGGCTAATGGTCCCTATCGAGTTCGTCAATCAATTCCCTCTGTTGGTGATCCAGAAGATAAAGTTAAGAGCATGAGCACTACTCCTTCTGCAGGTCCATCTGGTTCTCTTGTTCTCCACCCAGATCTGGGGTCTAATATTAAGGATGCTTCCATAAAGAGTCGGGTGGATGTCAATGGGATGTTGAAGGTACTTCCTGGAGGACAGGCACCTGTTGATAGTGCCGGCCTTTCTCAGCTCTCTTCACCATCTACAACATCAGTTTCGCCAAGAAGGTACTTTGCATTCATTAACGTTGATTTGGTGAAGGATGCACCCAATTCTATACAACCGTGCATGTTTCTCTTAGGTATCAAATAGAAGGAGATGATCCGCAACTCAGTTTTTCTGGACATGGACTAATGCAAATGGCAGAAGTAAATAACTCAAGTGGGCTCTGGAAGCAGGTATACATGGTCTGAAAGGTTTTTGTATGTGTGTGCTTATATATTGTTTTGTGGTCAGTGTGTTATCCATTGCTGGTTTTTTTTTTTTCAGAAATTTTTATAAACTGTATTTGTATTTTTATAGGATTTTGCTCTCAAGATTAGGGATCACGAAGAAGAGATTTTGCAGTTAAGGAAACATCTCGCGGACTTTTCTATGAAGGTATGGCGGTGTTTGGCAAAATTGAAAATTAATCGCTGCAAATTAAGGCTGAATGTTTAAGTGTTGATTATGATAAATACTACAAATATTAAGTATTGAGTCTAACTGTTCGTTTGATAACTATGGTTACTAAAAATTATTAACTTTTTTTTTTTAATGTTTTAGCAGTTAAATTTATATTTAAAATTATTTAAAGGATAAGATATAAATAAAATATACTTAAATATATAATTATAATAAATGCTCCATCCGTCTCACTCTATTTGGAATAATTTGAACTTCACATTGTTTAAGGAATTGTAATAAATAAAATAGTTATTTACTTTTATGCCCCTTTAGTTTATTAAATACTCCCACTTGATAGTATTAAATGCTCAACGTTTTTTAATGAGTTCTCTTTTCAAGAAATGAATTAATAAGGGTAAAAACAGAAAAACTCATCCAAAGACACAAAAATAAAAAAATTGTCATGTAGAAAATGGACACTAGACAGTGCATATATTGCAAAATAGAGTGGGATGGAGGAAGTATAATCTTCTCATAAATATATGGATATAATAAATTATGCCTATAAAAAGGACGTAATGAAAGGAAAAAATAGTCTTTGTTTCTCGATTTGTTACTGTAATTTTATATATATTAAGGGCGTAAAGGTCACTAGTAAAAAATTTAAAAATAATAACTCGGCATATCAAGTAGATATTTTAAGTCATCATTCAAGTGGTTTTTGATTAATTGAAACTTTTAAGTCGGGCTCATATCGTGTCATCAAACCATCTTAAAAAATAAAATTAGTGCTTAACATTTTAAGTAATAAGTCGAGTTATCCAACATCACCCAAGCCAGAATGAGTAGAACCTGATATTTCCTTGATATATATTTTTTTCCTTTTTGCTTGTTTGTTTGTATAAAGCCATGCCAATGAAGTGCCTAATATGCAACATTTGTTGATAGGAAGCACAAATACGCAGTGAAAAATATGTACTGGAAAAGCGCATTGCTTATATGCGTTTGGTAGGCGAGCCTTCTTCTTCTCCTCTGGTTTATTAAAGCTTCACCTCCCCCCCTCTTCTTGTTCCCTTCGTAGTTTTTGTTGTGGTTCATTTCTCATTAATCTATCGGCCTTCTTGTTACTAGGCCTTCGACCAACAGCAACAGGACCTTGTTGATGCTGCTTCAAAGGCCCTTTCATACAGACAAGACATAATTGAAGAAAATATACGTTTGACATATGAATTGCAGGTTTGTGTTTGGTTTCATTGATTCTCTTTTTGATTGGGTTATGTGATTTGCTTTATTGTACTCCCTCCATCTCAAAATAATAGGCCTGTAACTAGTTTCACAGCTTTAGTTCTTATAGTTTGTGTGTAATAAATTTACTATAATATCTTTAGTAAGTATTAAATATTATATATCATTTAATAGTAACTATTGATAAATATGCAAAGCAATAGGGGCATACTTGGAAAATGAACAATTAATGATGTATTGAAAAGAGAAACAAGCCTATAGTATGGGACAAGGAAAAGTGAGAAACAAGCCTATTATTTTGGGATGGAGAGAGTATATGTTTATGCTCATTGTCTGTTAAGGCTGTATTCAGTTTTTGATGGAAATTGAGCTGGATTCTTCTTTAGTGAAATATCTTGAATTGTAAACACCTGATGATGATCTTTTTGTATTGCATGCAATTTTTGCCTTGCACTGCATCCTGGAAGTTCTGCTTTTATAATCTGTTATGTTATTAAATTGGAAAATTTTATCATGAAGAATGAATTCTGCCAAGTATAAAGGAATGTTTATTTAATGGAAAACCACCATAACTATTCAGTTCCCCCGCTTTTCTCTGCTTGTTTAATGGTTTCTAAAATTCATATCGAATAGCACCTGCTTTCATGAGGACTATCTGGCATTATAAGCCATATTTTGGAATGCTAATTTGAAATCTATCTCATGGATGGAACTGTGACTCGATTTCCTTGAATCTCAGATGCTAATTTTACGCTCTTTACAGTTGGTTCTCTTTTCTTGCTTTTGTTTTAATTTTTTTTTTAAAAAGAATTGGTTTATTGAAATTATAGTAGATTGACTTTAAAGGTTCTTGTTTTGGCTCTCTCAGGCTGCACAACAGGAAAGATCAACATTTATGTCATCTTTGCTGCCCCTTCTTCAAGAGTACTCATTTCAGCCACCAGTTCTAGATGCTCAGTCAATTGTTAGCAATGTCAGGGTCAGTGTATAATTATATAATCATTTCCGATTGTGTATTTGACGTACTTATACTCTTATGCTCCTAAAATTCTCTTTGAGTGGCTTGCAGCTCGCAAATTAGTACATGTTCTTGTGTGTTTTAAGTGTATGTGCACTGTGTAAGTTGTTACAAGTTGATTCCCACTCTATCTGTCATTATGCAATGAAAGTGTTTGCTATTCACTTGAAGTCATCCACTTCACTTTTCATCTCTTTGGATAATTTTTCATTTGGCAACATCTTGACCAGGGATTATTGTATATTATAATTTTTTTAAGTATATAGAGAATGGTTTATCGTTAGGCCACACTATATCTTTCTTTCTCTTTTTATGTATGATTTAGTTTTCCGATGAACAAATTGCAATAATCGTGTAGAATGAGAATAACATCCATATAGCCACCCTGACTAACTTGGGGCTAAGGCTTTGTTGAGTTGAGTTTGAAAAAATTGCAATAGATTCTGGTTGTTGAAATTCTTTTGCTTAGGTGGAAGAATATTAAAAGAAGAAGGGATGCACTTGGCATGTCTGTCGCATGGAGAAACACAAAATTATTACTCTCTCTCTCTCTCTCTCTCTCTCTGTCTTCCTTCCTCCCTTCCTGCTTGGGGTGATCCCAACTTCTCGCCTAATCTTTAGCCAACCCTTTCTCTAAGGGCCCTCCACAAAAACTCCAAACTTCCTTCATCTTTGGGGTTAGAGTTGGATGTGAAATGCTAAATAAGAAGTTTGCTTGGTTTGGGTTGCACTCGTAAGTTGATTTGAGAAGAGAATTAGTGACATGCCAAATTGCAATTAAGCTTACTGAACAGATCAAGTCTCATGTTTGTTTTTTTTTTCCTTACTTTCTTATAAGCACATGAGTCAGTTGCTAAATGTAGCTTTATTATTGTTGTGCATTTTGTGTGAGTGGAAGAGGTAGAATGCATCTGGTTGCAAGCTCCAAGCATGCTGAAGTTCTGTATTGCTAAAAACTGGAGTTCCATGTTCAAAAAAAGAAAAAAATCCAGATTTTCAGTCTGGTCCAACATTAGGATTTTTTGGGGTCTGTTTATCTGATGAGAATCTGAAAGCAAATTTTTATGATTGTATTCATACCCAAAATTTCACAAGGACCGTAAAAAAGGAATGCGTGTATGGCTATAACTATGAATCAAAGTTCTGTCCTCTCTCTCTCTCTCTCTCCTTTTTTAAATATACATCATTGATTTCCTCAATGTAGGACCAGACATGATAAGGGTTACTGAGCAGAATGTTCTGGCCAAGCAGAGTTCACTGCCCTCTGGGGCATGGTGACAGTGCTCTTCTAATATGTGGAATATAGGGATTTATATGGCGGTGATGAGTCATAAGTGGAGTTTCAAATATTCTCAGTGAGATTTTTATCGTAAAACGATGACCTTGTCAGTGTTAGACATGTTTTTCATACCCCTTTAATTTTTTTTTAATTTTTGCCCTGTTTGGGAGAAAACATAGCATTTAGCAAATTTTAAGAGATGAATGTGTTACTTCATTTGAGAATGGCAGGAAATAAAATATGGGGAAAAGCTTTTAATTGGGGAACGTTGTTTTGAAGCATCTCTAAAGCTGCATTTTCATTTTTTTCTCTTGTTTTAGCATTTCATTTTTTTTTCGCTATAAATTGTATGCACAATTTTTATTGTTGAGGTCTCTTGCTACAGGTTCTATTCAGACATCTCCAGGAGAAGCTCATTCAAACTGAGGTATGCTGTTCACAAGTGAGGTTGTTGATTAATTTTCATGCCTATATATCTTATTTTCAATCTGTAGCTGGTAGCCAAGTTCATTTTCATTTCAATAATTTTAAATATCCTGTCGCACTGCTTGTTGATTCTGTTTCTCTGCTGACTACCTTGTTTCTCTTGTTCCAGTCAAAGCTCAAGGAATCCCAGTATCAGTTGGCACCGTGGCGTTCAGATGTGAACCAGTCAAATGTTGCTTCTCAATCGCCTTCTCATTCCACTGGTGTTGGACTGGTAATCTTAGCATGCACTTATCCTCTTTATTCATACATACAACAACAATTTTTCTTTAATCTCCGTTATTTTTGTCAGAATAAAAATGGACTTGAACTAGTGCCACAGCCACCATATTCCCATGGAAAGATACCAATGGCCTCTCCTGATCCACAGACACCAGAATGGGATCTCTTGAGTCATCATGGTCACAGACATCCAGTTGGTGCTAGTGTCGGCCGTACGGAAGCGGATGATGTGGGGAGATATTCACCTCTAGCAAGCAGGTGAGCCTGGTCAAATGGAGACTGCTACTGAATGTACAAATTACAACCATCTTCATTTGTTGGTGGGTTCTGTTTTCATAAATTCTTATGTTGGTTGGTCATGCATGCATGATTACTGTCCAAATGATGGATGTTAGTTTATGTGAGGAATATACCTTAACATGAACTCGCTCTGCATTGGGGCTTCCAAAAAATTAACCTTCATTCACTTTGCTTACCTTCAACTAAGACTCTGGAGTTCTTTCCTTGCAATCTCTCTTAATTTGTATAGAGTCATTGTTTGAATTTTGAAAGTTTTTGGTGTTTCTTGTTGAAGATAAGCGAGGAGTAAATATAGAAAGAAAGGTAGATTTTAATTGAAGTATCGCTTTGGCTTTACCAGAAAATAAGGATGCAATAGTGCTAGAAATTCTTGGCGATTTAGTAATTAGTATATAACCTGAAATTTGAGGTACTTGAGAGTGATATTGCTTATAGGATAGATTTGAGATATCTACATTGTGCATTGTAGCCTCTTTATATGGTTGGTAGAAACCTGATGTTTGATATTGAAGGTATGGGCTTCAATAATAGAGGGTAGAGTTTTTGTAAACTTAATTAAATTAAATAGTATGAATGCTTAGAGTTTTGAGCTTAGAGATGTTAGAGTTTGAAGAGAGCACACAAAAAGCAAACATGACAGAAATTCAGGACAGCAAATTGATCAAAGAAACAAACTTTTTCTTCATTATGGACATACAAAGCTTAGCTAAATAGCTCCTCCTCAACTATATCACTCCTTTTCTTTCTTTTCTTACTCTTCTTTACATACTTTCTTACACTAACAACTCCTATTTATAAACAAGCAAACCATTGTTACAACAGCTATAATTTTGAGATTTAAACACACAACTTTGGAGCCTAAATAACACTTCCATCATTACAGCACTTCAAACTATAATTTTGTTAATCTTTCTAGCAAAGGTGCCACTTGGCCTCAACAAGAGACTTGATATACCAAATATGTAAGCAAAACTCTTGGTGGCTGCATTAGCAAATCGCTGGTTATTTTCTTTTAAACATAACATTGTTATCTAGTTTTTTGTTTAAGTTGGTTCATTTAATGAAGAAACAGTAACTAATATGTGGAACTAGTTCAAACATGCCCAGTAGCATAATGGAGTTTATTCTATTTGCATCGTACATCCCATGAGTTGTCATTTGAGTCAACCATGTGTGATAAGTTGAATAATTCGAGGGCACCTCTTACATTGTCTAGCTGGAAATGGACATTCAGGTGGTATCAATATGGAGGATAGCTACTGGGTTTCTGTATGAAGCTGCCTCTGCAGCAAGTTTTTTAAGATGGTGGGCATAGTTGTCAAAGGCACACCTGAGGCTCAAGCCTCGGTGCCTCTGTGACTTTTAGATGATTTGAATGTAGTTGTTTGGAGAGTGCTAAAAATAGATTGAAGATGTAGATGAATGGAAAGGAATCAGATCCAGTCAACAGTTTTCAATGAACTTCAAACACCTGAATATAATTTCCAATTGTTTTTCTGTATTTTAGCCAAATAACAGAACTGTCATTTCTCAAAAAGTGCTTTCCTCAGAAATTGTTCTCCAGAAACAATGTTTTCTATGAAACAAATAGAGCCTTTAAAGCAATTATGCCCAGTCACATTTCCCAGTATCCTTCCATGGGCTGATAAGTGATTCCATGGAATGCAATGCGGAAAGCTTTTTTATATTTTGGCGTATGGACTAAGCTTTGACCCGACTAATGGGGCAAGTTACTTGGTTCAGTTTCTGTGATTCATCTCAATGAAAGCGAAGTTATCTCTGGCCCTCTGAGAATGATGTGGTTTAGAGGTTTTCTACTGGATATCGTTAGGTAATCGATCAACTTAGATTGTTCAATGGGTTAATGTACATTGATTTTTTTAATGATTACCTGCAAAGCACAAGGTAATTCTATTTGTTTCTTAGAATTTCCCTTCCCTACATATGAGTTTAGAGGAGAGACTTGGCTTTACAGATGTTGTTGCACGTACTTTTTGACCGCATGCATTTTTTAGCAAAAGAAATGCCTTTTTGTGTGGAAGGCCAATGTCCCTGTTGGTTGTTTTGGTACTTGCAAATTTTGAAGATTTAGCAGTCGCTTTCAGCTAACATGAAATTCTAGTGTCCATGTTGGCAATAGAGTGCTCTTAAATTGGCTTTAGATCATAAAGATTTCCTTGCAGATTAAGCTGTCAATACGAATTTCTGTATTATAACTGATATATTTTACTCACTTTCTCGACATCCACCTACGACCTTTATCTGGTATGTTTCTGTTTGCCAGGAACACTGTGACACTAGATACTGGGGTTGATGCACGTCCTGTGCATTATGGTGAAGAAAACATTAGTAAACAAGTAACATTTCGTGACCCAGTTAGCAACAATGAGACGGATGATATGGATGGAGGACAGCCAAATGACCAGGAACCTGCAGGTAACTGGGGAACCAATGCCATTGATGATCCTAGCTCCTCATATTCACCTTACCTACCTCCTGTTCTTGAAGAACCTTCTTCCTCCTTTTCTGAGGGTGAGATAAACTGGGTCATTGGTCCAATTTTTCTGCCCGGGTTTTGGTCAAGTGCTATAATTGACTATCCAAAGTGGATATGTTTTGGTGTGCAGCTGCAGATGATGACCCACTGCCAGCAATTGAGGGTCTACAAATCACAGGAGAAGCATTCCCTGGACGAGAACTTCAGGCATGTGGCTTCTCTATCAATGGAACAACCAGTTGTAATTTTGAGGTTGGCTTCAGGATCACTTATTTGGCCTCATCCAATATTGATTTCATGGTTTCTTAGATGTGCGTTCCATGTGTTGTTATTTATATTCTTCCACTGTTTGTTGTGCCATCAGTGGGTACGCCATTTGGAAGATGGATCTGTTGAATATATTGAAGGTAGTCTTGGCATTCTCTTCTTTCCTCTCTGTATTGTTTTCCTCATTTTGAGAATTGTTTCTTAAGGCAAAGGTTTTATGGTGATTACAGGAGCAAAACAGCCAAACTATCTTGTAACTGCTGATGATGTTAATACCTTACTTGCTATTGAAGTCCAGCCTCTGGATGACAGGAAGCGCAAGGTATAAACTCTCAGCTGTGCATTTGTAGTCAGTTACTATAAATAGTTTCCTAGTTGTCCCATTATTTGTATTTTTTTTCCCTTTTTTTGTTTTCTTATCCTCTGTTGCTTCTACCTTGTGACAAATCAAACTTAGACGTTGTTTTTAGGCTGTGGTGAGAAAAGGATATTTTTTTTAAACTAGTTTTTGAAGCAAAAGATTGTTGTAATGTACCAGAATATGCTTTGCTCATGACCACTTAAAAATGCACATTCTTTTATTTGTAATTATGAGAATAACTTGCTGATTTTGGCTTTATCAGTTTCATAATGTTATATGCTCTGTACACTGGCAGGATCTTAGTTTTGGTCCTTTGGGATATTATGCTCATAACACACATGCATGCACAGATACATACACTCACAAAACATAGATATTTGTAGCACGCACACAAATGAATATGTGCATAGAAGTCTTTGCTTAAGTGAGAATTTTTATTGCCGCCATATATTTAAACTACAATGTGATATTCTGTTTTTAACAACCCATTTCTTTTTTCTGTGGTACTTTTTTTTTTCAAAATTTTTCAGGGAGCACTTGTCACGGTTTTTGCAAATGAGCAGAGAAAGATTATCTGTGGTTAGTGATTGCATTATTTCCTCTAGAGTTTTTAGCATCTTTTATAGCAGTTACCAGAACCTTCTCTGACCTTGCATCATCTAATTCATGTAGTTGGTTTGAACTTGATAACTTGAAGCAATTTACTAGGGTATCAAAGCATTCCTTCCCAAGTTTCTGCTTTTGTTCTAGGATAGTTACTAGCTAGCATCTAGCATTTCAGTTGTAATATCTTCTTCCTAACCTTCCTCTTAACATGTGGACTGGTTATTTTATTTTATTTTCTTCTTTGTGGGATCTTGTTAAGCTTGAATTTATTTGTGGTCATCAAATAATGATGGTTGGCTAGTGCTCATACTTCATGAACTGGTTTTCCTCCTTGCCTTAGTTATAGAAGTTCCTAACATTATTTACCACTATGCATGTTACATCAAAATTAGCAGCTCTAAGATGATTAGAAGGTGACAATAACATACTGCATATCTTTCTTTCACTTTTCTGAGTTTTTATTTTTTATTTTTTTAACATCTCACTCGTGCGTTTAAGAATTTCAGTTTATGTTGTAGTTTGCTGGGCCTAATTTTATTGCTGCTGTTAAATTGTTCAATTTATGGGGTGGGTATACATTACAATCTGGCATTCTTTTTTCACAGATCCTGAAATGCAGAACCATATTGAGAAAACCCTTTTTAGTGGTCATGCTTCATACAGAGTATCCTTATCGGTATGACTTCTTGGCAGCGAAAAATTCCATTGTAATTTTATATTTTTTTTCCTCTTTCATTCTCTACTTGTGAAATTTTTTCAACAACCATTTGGCAATCCCTTTGAATTATAATTTATATTTTTTTAATGAGAGACATGACTAATGTCAAGTGTCTTTATATTACAGGCTGGAGTTCTTGGTATATGGGAATCAGCCACTTTATCAATTAAGAGAGAAGGTTACAGTATCAAGTGTAGTGGATCCAGTGGTGTTGTAGTCAATGAGAAGTTTTCCCCAGCCACACTTGTATGGTTCTTCACTTGCTTATTTTCTTTGAGGTCTTGTGCGAATGGATACTCTTCTTAATTTTGGATAGGACAATTTTGTTGTTCTGAAAGGCTTTTGCAGTTGTTATTGGTTCTGTTTTAGGAAAAAAAATGTTTAGAGGTTTAATTTAGTTGGTAATTCAGATATTTTCTTCCTCCTTTCTCAATAAATGGTCTTTCCTTCAAAGCAAAATAAAAATGGTGCCTAGCTGAGTACAGAACTTTGATTGGCTTGGAACAAGTTTGAGGTAGACTCAAAGCTGGGTTTATTTGTAGTTTTTTTTCCCTTGTGAATGCCTACGTGAGGAAGGTTTTCGAATTGTGCTTTCTAGAAGCCCAATTGAGCCTGCATTTTATCATGTTTGGGAATTGAACATCTGGTCTGAAATCCCTATTTTGTTCAGTGCTCAACAACCCGGGAATTTTTATTGGTTATGATAACATATTTGCAAAATGTGTGGCAGAGAGTAGTGGGGGCATGAACATTCAATAAGGAGCAAATTAGAATCTAGTTTATTTGGAAAGGTGGATGTGGCTTTGTTGTGCTTAAGTTGAGGGACAACTGGGATACCCATTTTTACATAGATCTGCAAGTGAAAAAGTTCCAAAGACGGTTTGTCCGAGTTAATACAGGGTGAAGGAGACAAGTAGATTTTTGGTGCTGATGAAAACTTTATCATCTCTATAGGTCTTTGAAAATTTAGCCTTAATGAAGTAGAATGGAGAAAAAAAATTGATATATGTGATTGCCTTCAATTACATTGAGATTGGGATTAGCTTGATTAAGAAACAAGGTGAAACTGAAGAGTTTATTATTTGCTGCTTTTACTTGATGATGGGGTTTTGAGGCATAGGAAATGGAAGGGTTAAGCAGCGGCAAAGGCATATGAGCAAAAATTTGAGAGTTTGCACACCTTTAATTTATTCAGAACGTTTACCTGTTTATTTGGCAATCATTAGCTACAACCTTCTTTTGGCAGTTTTACATGATCCATAATATCATATTGTAGCTTATGAACTGTTTACATTTTCTTTTTCATTTCTTTTTTTGTAGGTTTCAATCCCTTATGGACAGCCTGCAGAATTTATAATCACTAGTTCTAATAGTGTCCATCATCACTTGCGTGCCGAAAATAACCCAATGGATATCAGCTGGTGAGTTCAATGGTTCTCAAGTCTATAATTTCCATTTGAGTTATAAGAATGGTTCAGTGGAGACAACTTTAATATCACCAAAATAATGAGCAATCAGTGCCTGAAATCCAATTAAAAGAATTGATAATATATTTGGCTTGCTGAGCTAGACTTTACTTTGATTAACTTTGAAATGAAAATAGGTTGTTAGTGCATTAAATTTACATGTTGAAACTCCACTACAAATTTACCTGTACTTCTTTCTTCCTCCTAACCTTTTTTTTAAAATTTTTTTAGAATGTGTGGGGAAGTAATTTCTAAGGACTGCTTTTCTTCTACTATCCAGTGTCTTTTCTAATCTTTTATATAATTCTTTTCTTCTTTTACAGTTCAAGAGACACAATTGTGATTACCTTAAGATTGTTTATCTTGCGGGTAAATCTTATTCTTTTTTATATTTATTTTGCCAGACGAAGTTTGAATAATTTGCTTGTGCTGCTTTTGGGAGGGCTATAAATTTTGTTCTGTTCTCCTTTTTTTTTTTTTTTTGCCTGGCATCAAACATTGCAGTTAATATGGCCATTCATGCATACTGATTTAGACTCTTGCAGTAGAGCAGTTGATATACAGGGTCACATGATGATAGAATCATGTTGTATCTGAATCAAAGAAGATCTAGGAATTGGAATTGTATAGAAAATTCTCATTTTGCAAAAAGATTTGTGCTTTGGTGCAAAAGATAAATTCCAGGATTGAAAGGTGAAAAATAAGGTGTAGAATCCAAATCTCCCTGCATCCAGTTTTCTTATAAAATGCAGAAAAAGAGTTGAACCTTTCATAAAATGTCCAGTTACATAGAAAACCTGGGTTAGGCGGATTGACAGATTTTCCTCCTGACCAGTGAGCCAGTGATGGGAACTTTTTTCCTTAATCCTCTCCATTTCCTAATTAAGATAAGCAAGATGGGAAAACAGGTTGCTACTTGTAGAATGAGGTGAGCTTAAGGCTGTACTTGAGAGGATGTGGCAGTTGGTGGGTAGAAATAGATTTTGGAGCTGGGAAAGAAGTTCTGGGCATACTTTTATGATTTAGGAAATGAAACTAGTAACAATTATTTGGAACTGTTTCGATATTTAGTATTTGGTTGGAATCTCAAAGACGTTTGAAGGGCTTTAGGGAAGTTCCTGATCCAGCTACAGCAAATGGTGCTGCTTGGATTTCACCTTATCTAATTTTCTTCATATTATGTTTGGTAGAGGGTTAAAGAAAATAAGGTAAAAATTTAAGGGGTTAACCCACATTTCCCCTCCTTTTAACCCCATTGCCCCTTCTTATGAAGGGGCATTGTCTAAGCCCCATATTGGTGTTAAAATTTAGCCCTTCAAAATTTCCCCCGTCCCCATAAAACAACCCAGCAACATTAAAATTTAACCATTTAAATTTTCAACTTTCATTACTCCCTATACCAAGCACACCATGAGGGTGAGAGTTCTTGAAGCTGAGGTTGGATCTGAACTTCAAAACCTAGCCTTCGCCAATTTGTGCCTTTGTATATCTTATTACCCATGATTCAGCTGATATTATGCAAGAGTTTTGGTTGAGCCGTTTTCAATTTGATTTTTGAGTTTGTGCTAATGTTTACGCTCTCTTATGTATGGTCCCTTCCTTCCCATTGAATGAATTCATGTGCATTGCCATTTAAAACCTTTCATGTAGAAGTGCTCAAGTTTTGTTGATTATTGCAGGCTGGTGAAAGAAAGAAAGGAAAGAAAAAGCATTTATTCTTTCACAAGTGAGGGACATTTTTTTTCAGCTGGCCCAGCTTGGGAATATAGCACATACTAGCTATTTTTGGTGTATAGTCTTGCATTTTGAGGATCAATTGCTTCCAAAATTTCAAGTAGGTTGTTTCAACTGTAATACAGAGTCAAGTGTCTTGAGGCACTTGTACTGTTGATGCTTATACATATATTTTTGGCATCTGTCATCTCTCATTTACATTGTGTGTAGTTATTAGTCCCTCAGAGAAAGATTAAAGGAGTAGTCACATACTTTAACCTAATCGAATTGAATGTAAACATGAAGGTGGTTTTATAAAATTTCACCTTTCATGCAAAACGGTGCTTCAGTTCTGCTTTCATGGTGGTGGTATTTTCCCCCTTTATTCCTGTTATCAATTTTCATTGTGCAGTTTTGTGGATATCCTTTGTAAACAGTCTTAGGATGATTGTATGGGGTAAATGTGAAGAATTTGCAGAAGCGCACATTTGATTTGATAAATTTTTAAAGGAACTGCTTCAAAAATGTTTGGTACGGTTTTATGATGGATGGGTGGATGATCACGATTCTGTTAAAAACTGGAAGGCTAATATATATTTCTTTTGAGCCCGAAGTGCTTGTTACTTATCAGCAGTGTCTAGTGGTGATGTTTCACCGAGTAAAATTTTCATGCTTGATCTTGTTATTTCTTCTAACTTCCTTTCTCCCAGTTGAATGAATACTCACCTTATGTTGGACTGCTCATTTCTGGCGTGAAATTGAATTTATTTCCAAATGAATTTTATTGTTTAGTTATAACTAATTCTAAAGTTTTAATATAATTGACTTAACAAGTAAATTTTTATCTATAACATATATAAAAGTGGGAGGGGAGGGGAACAGACAAGTTGGCCCCCTTATTCTTTCCTAATTAGATTGTTAAAAGGTTTCAATGAAAGTTAAAATAGTTATTTACTAATTATTTTAATTAATTAATGACAAATGTGGAATTCCTTAATCAATTAGAATTATGATACATTTATTAATAAAAAATTAAATTCTTAGTTAATTTGGATTTAAAATATTCATTAATTATAAATTATATATTAATATAATTAAAATTTCAACCATACATTAAAAATAATAATTGAAAAATATATATAAATCCATATAATATGTGGATTTTGTTAAATTTAATCATAAAATTTCAAATTAGTATAATTAAAATTA
>CANYLF011880930.1:0-11556 GCA_948193215.1 Bocquillonia castaneifolia | reverse complement strand
TTTTTAAAAATTACAACTTAATCTTTATAAAAAATTTTCTTACAATTACATCCGGACTAAATTGTAAAAATTTTTCTTTTGTAAAAATTATATTTACAAATCCTCCAACATATATTTTATTATTATTATTATTATATATATATTATTATTTTATTTTGGATGTTACAATATTTATAGGATTGTGTTATGGACAAGGCGTGCTCGATAAGGGTTTCTTGGGCGCTGATCCTTTATTTATTTATTGTGGCTTGCTCGGTGAGGGTTTCTCAGGCGACAGGTTTGTTGTGATATATATACTGTGGTTTGCTCAGTGAGGATTTCTTTGGCAACATATGATTAATATTGGATTAAGTGAAATGATTGGAATAAGAGAGCCTGAAAGGCTATAGAGGGATTAGAGGTCTTTAGGGTCCTACTTTGGTCCTCCATCCTTATTTATTTGATTGATTGAGATGCTTGCTATATTGAGAATCATTTACTTGCATTGCATGTATATATGTATGTATTATATATTTATATATATTGTCTGATTGTGCGTTTTTAGGTTGTATAGTATAGATATAATATTAATTCATTCAATGAGGTCTGACTCCACTCAATTATTTTTCTAGGCTATTCTTAAGAGTCAAACATTTCCTTGATGATTAGCCTTGCACTTTTTTCTCCTACAAGGTCTATTATCTTATTTGTATATTATAATTGTCGTAAATTTTAGTTACTTCGCAGTTATCGAAGTTAGAGTTATATTAATTGTATACACACACACACACACACACATATACATATATATATGTGTGTGTGTGTGTGTGTGTGTGTGTGTGTGTGTGTGTGTGTATGTGTATATATGTATATATATACATATAATACATATGTGTATATATATATATATATATATATATATGTATATATGTAGATATATATGTATATGTATATACATACATATACATACGTACATACATATGTGTATATATATACATACACACACACAGACACACACCCAGACACACACACATACACATATATATATTCTTAGTTATTTGTTGAGGATTATTTAAAGTGTTGATGTTGAATATTATTTATTCATTTTAAGTTGATTTGAATATTGATTTTTATACATATTATATGATTTTAAAGTGAGACTTGGTTTGGATAGTGAACGAGTTAGGTTTGCTACGAGTTTCGGTGACATATATGATCGTGACAAATATATCCCAAATTTTAGTAAAAATTTCAAATATATCTTAAAATTTGTTAAGTTGGCGGCAACATGTATAAAAACTTGCCCTGTCAACATTTTATGTCATCAAAACAAATACTTTAATATATTTGGAACTGATCGAAAAGTTGGGATATATCTAAAACACTTTTAAGATTAGGATATATTTGAAATTTATATAAAAATTGGGATACATATTTGACTATAATCCCAAAAAAAAAAAACCTTTGTACAATTAGTTTCTTTGTTCTAAAATAATTTAATAAAGAATGCTTTAAAATCCTTATAATGGTTAAACCAGGCAGGAACTGCACATTAACAATTTCATTTTTCATAAAGACAGTCTAGTTAGACAAGATATAGTCATATAGCTAAAAAGAACTGGTGGGATCAAAATATTATTAAATATCCTACTATTTTCGTCCTAAAATAATGCCTTTACTTTTAAATTTGTTCTTTTTTAAAGACCTAATTACCATAAAACATACCCAAATTTTTTGTTTTTTAACCATTATATCACAAACTTTCAATAATTACATAACAAATGCTAATATATCAACTCTTTTTTAAAAGTAATACGTGGTCACTTCAACAGGTAAAAAAATGATTGTATAACTAATTGTAGTAAATTTTCAAAGAAAAATAAAAAATTAAATTAATAAACTAAACACTGCATCAACTTTAAGAGTCATATACTATTTTATTTTTTTAAAGTATATGTTTAACTTATTATCTAAATTAGAACACATAATTTGAAATAAATCAGTGCATTTTAGCTCTTTTAGGTAACTTACATTGATATTTTGAGTCAATTGTCTTTAAAAAGTTAAAATTATTATTCTGATAAATTGCAATGATATTTTTTTAATTGGAAAAGTGATCGTAATGTGTTTTTAAAAAAATATTGATAGATTGATATTTATTATGTAATTATTGAAAATTTATGATATAATTATTAAAAGTTTGGGTAGTTATTAGTATGTAAGCCATTTTCAAAGCATGAATAGTTGTTCATTTTTCCCTTCTGTTTTACACAATTATTACAGCAAGTCCAAGAGGCTTCTTGGGAGGTTCTCTACTTCTTTTGGTGAAATAATCGTTTTTTTAATTGTATCTTGAAAATTGTGTTAGCTAGTTGTTTTAGAGAAAAATTGAATGTAAGTTATCAAATCCATTGAACAACTATTAATGCCCTAAAAAAACATTTTTCAAGATAAATAAATAATATATTTATTTGAACAGGGAGTAAAAATTCTAAAATTGGCACAAATTTTGAGATAAAAATTATATTATTTATAATAGTTTGAAGAGCGAATTGAGGAGGTTCGTTAGACTTGCTCTTAATGAATACTATTAAATGATACACTAATATTTAATACTTATTAAAAAAATATTACAATAAATTTATCATATACTAAATATAAAAATTACACTTAATTTGTGTAAAATTAACTAGAGACCTACTCTCTTTGTTTTAAAGTAAATGTCCTTTGAAATTTTTTTTATTCTAAATTATCTTTCAATTTAGGAAATTAATAACTTAATTATATTTTTTTCACTTTTATTAATTGCCAGATGGCAGAAAGGAGAGAGCCAATCATTACAACCAGCGAGCAGCAACATTATCTTTACATTGCAAAAGCTAACTTTTTACAGAACAGAACAGAACCCAATAAAGAAAGTAGAGTTATGAACCCTTCAGCTGCAAAAGCTAACTTATTGCATTTGTTACCTTATTACAACCAAACCTTATTTTCTTCAACTGTTTCAATCACTAATAAACCTATTCGATTAAACTTGTTTAATTATAAAACCAAAAGTAAAATCCAACCTCACACTCGCTTGAGCCATGCAATTGTTTCATCACTGCAGCTGGATGGTGGCAGCGGCACTGTTATTGTGGAGGAGGATGACCTTCAAGCTTTCTTGAATGTATGTAATTTGTTCTCTCTCTACATTGCTTTTCGTCAATTGGGTTTCAGTTTATTCTTCAATTTCTTGAATGTGGTTTTCGTTAATGTTTAGTAATCTGCATTTTCATGTTCATTGTTTGAGTTTTGATTATTTGCTCAGTGAATTCACTTTCTTCTTTTTGACAGATACTTCCAACTGATTTGCATGATATTCTTCTAAATGATCCCAAACGAGCTCAACTCTTAGAGGTCAGTATTCTAAATTCCGGTTGCCAAATCATATTTTGATTGTGATAAAACAATATGTGAAAAACAGTAAGAGAGTGTTAAAAGGATTTATTCCTGGATTGCATATATACAAAATTGGAAATTTCAAGCCACTGAAGTTTTGTTCTTTTTACCCTCAACCTTGATAATGATACTCACGAAGTTAACATTTGCATTTTTGTATTTGACTAATTACATGAAAATTATAAGAGAGAATGCTTCACTATTGATTCCCACTTCCTCTTTTATGGGTCCTCAAGCAGCAGAAAAGAGCTAAGTTCATGATGTATGAGCAGCCATAAGAAAGATAGGAAGAAAATTTAAGTATAGAGTCATAGGGAGTTGTTTGACTTGATGGTCCTCCTACATAACAATTCCAATTTGCTTCACTTGTGAGACTTTCATGTGCTTAGAAGATGCTGCAACAAATGAGCATGGCTGGTTACTAGGAATGATGCAAATTACATTTGGGAACTTTCTTCCTTTTTCCTTGTCCTAAGATTGAAACCTGCATTATTGGAGAGCAACGAAAAGCTCCTTGTCCAAAAGCAAGTCTCACATGCCTTTTATGTTGTGAAAGCAACTGGCACAGCATCTCCAGAATGTCCTCTTTATTCATAAGACATCCATTAGATTAATTTACATGACTCAAACAAATTCAAGGCACCAAAAGGTCATTTTCTATTTTTTTTTCTGTTTTATGTAATTTTTGTTAAAAGGACCTGAACATCTTGCTAATAGCTCATGATTTCCTCCACAATATATTTGATAACTTAATTTGTGTTTTTTTTCCTTCCTGAAATACTGTTTGATTTATAATTGATCTTGCTTAGTTGTCTACAACTACATGAAGGTTGTATTGGACTTGGGTCGCTTGCCAGAGGCACGCTATCTAGGTGAATTTGGTGGTCAGTATTTGAGGGATTCTGAGGTAAATTGGAATCTTCACTATTTTTGGAATAAGTGGCATGCACTTGCTCTTTCTTTGGTTCTTGTTTGATTCCATTTCCTTCATCTTCAATCTCCTGTTGTTTCAAGAAGTGATAAAATTATTCTGAAGTGATTTTTGATTACCAGTTGATAATATGTATTAGTTAGGTATCAATGGAAGAATTAGAGTATGCTCAAAATGCTGTTGGGGAATTCAGAGGAGATAATAGGGCTGGCATTGAGGGGACCCTACACAGAATATCTGCAATCCGAAGTAGGAAAGGTGCGATAGTAGGTTTAACTTGCCGAGTTGGCAGGGCAGTCAGTGGTCATGTTGACATGGTTCGTGATCTGCTCGAGTATGGGAAGAGTATCCTGTTTGTTGGAAGGTACAGTTCCTGATGTTCTGGGAAGTATATAATTATAATGAAAATTGCTAATTTGGTAATCTCTGCAACAGTTTGACAAGATGTCCAGTGGCAGTGTGATATTTCATCATGTCGTGAATGACTGTGAAATGAGTTTTACTAGCTTTATCATATGATTATTATATCATTTGCATTTTCTGGTGTCCTTTACTTTTTTTTTTCTTTCCATGTATTTTTTTCATAGTCAATCTCAAAAGTACCATGTGGTTAATTTTTACCTGTTATTGTTGGTATGCTATGCTCCATGGAATATCTAAAATGTTCCTCATTACCATATTTGTGTTGTTTTTTTTTGAGGGGGGATTTGTGCTGTTTTATTTTTTAACAAATTACACTTTTTTTTCACTACTGTTAACTTCCCAAGGCCTGGAGTTGGCAAGACTACTGTCATGCGAGAAATTGCACGTGTCCTGTCAGATGAATTTGGCAAAAGAGTGGTGCGTTCAGCTTTATGGTGCATAGAGTTCTCTCTCATTCAGAAATACTTCAACCAATGTCTAAGAAGTTTTTTTTTTACTAATAACTGTAACAGGTGATTGTTGATACAAGCAATGAAATAGGAGGGGGTGGGAATATCCCACATGCAGCAGTAGGAGGTGCAAGAAGAATGCAAGTTCCAAAACCATCTCTGCAGCACAAGGTCATGATTGAGGCAGTAGAAAACCACATGCCTGAAATAATCATTGTTGATGAAATAGGCACAGAGGCTGAAGCTCTGGCTTGTCGTTCAATTGCTGAGAGAGGCATTATGCTTATTGGTACTGCTCATGGAGAGAGACTTGAAAATATAATTAAGAACCCGACTCTTTCTAACCTGGTTTGTTCTGTTCATTTCCATGCTAAGTTTTCTGTTGATATCAAAAAACCAATTCTTTTCATGCATTAAACCTGGCTGCACTTAGATTGGGTTGACTAAAATATGATTGTGTTTTCTTTAACCAACTTGAATATTATACTTGGAAGTCATTTGAAGTTTTTGTTTAGGTTACTCCACCTAAGTGGAATATCAATTAGAGAAAAAAATTTTAGATGTTCTTCTTTACTTCTGACATTTGCAGCTCTAGGATTTTACTATATGTATTGTGTTAAATAATTGGTCAAATGTTGAAAATCTTACTTTTAAGACTGCTCTTCTTACAACTTCTGATAATTAATGAGACTCTAGGGGTTCAGGAGTCTTCTTTTCCTATGTACTTATTGATTTCATGTTGCTTAGGAGAATTTCATTTCTGGTTTTTAAACTTTCTATATTAATATTCTTATTGCTCCATTTTGTTTCTTCTTCTTCTGGAGACTTAAGTTTTTATATTATGAGGCCAAAGTTTGTAATTGCATACACTTATAATAGGCAGAAGGTGCTATCTTGTTTTCTACTCTTCCATTTTTTTTTCTTTTTTCTGCACTGCAATGTGAATTGACTCTGTGCAACACTTTGCACATTGACTTGTTTTTCCTCCCTTTTCTACTTTTCCTTTGTGTGAAGATATTGTTTTACTAACAATAAACATGATACTGAATGGCAATTTATTGGCATCTTTTTATTTGGAAATTTGCTGGCTCTGTGATCACTGGACAAGGAAATGCCTTTTGAGTGTCATTCAGATTCTTCTAAAATCACCGTTTTTAGTATTTGATATCTCCAGAAAATTAATATAATAAATTGTTTGATCCTATCATTTCTTAGAAGGTCACATTTCTGTCCTTTTAAATTAAAAAACCACAGTAGTTGGATTTCCAGGCAATTTTGGCCTGAAAGATTAGTTCTATTGAAGTGAACAACCAAATTATAAGATTTAGGAAATGGAAGACTTAAGTGTAAGCTACATCAAACATTAAGGTGTATTTTATGACTTTTTTCTTCAGAAAACATCTTTAAATTTTATCCATGCTATTGAATAGTTAACCAAGCTTACTAGTACAATTGGATGAGAATGATGCTCAGTAGACAGAAATTTCTGTTTAGACTTCATGCAACTTTCATTCTAGAGGACTGCCTAAAGCTCTACAATGGTTGCTCGACTTTTGTTCCAGATTGGAGGAGTAGAAACTGTTACCTTAGGAGATGAGGAAGCCCGAGCTAGGAGGAGTCAAAAAAGTATTCTCGAAAGAAAAGGCCCTCCGACATTTTATTTTTTGATTGAGATGAGGGAGAGGCATCATTGGGTTACACATCTGGTATGATTTCTTATTTTGTTACTTGGTTTGGGTACTAAGATCTCCCATCTGAAACACTTAAGAAGATATATATTGCTAGCCTTCCGGTGGTAATTCTGGTGATGAGTAATTACTGTTGCACCAATAGGTGATTAGGTGTGCTAATAAAGTGAGATAAACCGGTAAATTATGCTCCCGACCACAATAAGATTCTGTTGTAGCTTTAGTTGTGCACTACTAAGATGAGAACAAGGTTGTGATTGCAACAAGACCATGTAACAGATGACTGAAGTAGGAGGTTCTAACTAGACAGTTGGTTTGATAGATTCAGTATTATCTCCCCTCTATTCTATTTCATGATGTGTGAAGTTTCCAAACATTGACATTTAGATGGAATGCCCTTAAACAGTACGACTTGAATGCTTTTGTGAGAATTGGAAAGTTCTGTTTGTGCCATGGATTTGCCTAGTAGAAAGTTCTGGGTACAAATTAGTAGAAATGAAGGAAATTTTGTATCCCACCTGTATGAGCTTTATGCTCTGTTAAGTTGAGATTATATTATTTTTTTTTTATTCAATATCTTGGTTTAGCATTTATTACAACTTAGCTAATGACCATTAACAAATAGTACTCAATCAGATAGACATAACTTGTTGAGATTTGCCATTTAGGTAGCCTGCTCTTCATTTGACAGTTGAGGTTCCACCCGATGCATGTTTGCCAACTTGAAGAATAAGCCCATTGTGATTTTGAACAACACTGGACAAGTCTTCTTGAACTTATATATGAATAACATCAGCTAGAGTTGGATTACTGAAAAGTTACCAAACTAGAAAATAACCTGTCTCAGAATTCCCAATTGAACCAGTTCTGGGAATTCCTAAATGGTGCTAACATATGACCTCAATTCACACAAATATTCAGTTAAGTTCTAAATAGAGCTGGTATGAACCTGACTTCATCTTTTGAACCTATTTTGTGAATGTTGGTTGTCTTAGGGTGGATAACTTGAGATGAGAGTTAATTGTTCAATTAGTCTCAGAACTTATGCACCCTTAAATAGATACATACGATGTCAGGAATGGAACCTTTTCATTGGAACTCAGATATTTTAAAATATAAGGTGAATTTATTTTGTCTCTGAAGTATATTTCCTCTTGGCTTTCATTGTCTGCTTGCCTGTTTACTGAAGGGGGAGGGGAGAGGAGTAAGCATGAGAATACTCTGGGACACTATTAAATTCAACATAGTTAAACAACAGTACTTATTGTTATTTCCTAATCCTTTTGTCTTATCCTGCAGACAGAGAAGAGTGTAGATATGTTGCTTCGTGGACAAAACCCATTAATTGAGGTAATTACTTCAATATCTATGTCTTCTGAAACCATTGGTAATCGATTGCGAGTTCCTTAAATATTGTTGCTATTGATAGTGGAGACATAGGCTGCTGTGCTGATGATGGTAAGAGTCTCTCAATCCCTCATCTCAAAGGCAATATCTAAGAGGTTGAAATGTTTGTGGACCTGCATTGTCTTTAAATGGAAAATTCCATTCAATTCTTGCTCTTTGTGAATATTCAGACAAGCATGTGTGCATATGCATATGCTGTCTTGCACCATTTCTCAGACATAGTTTTCATGACCTAAATCTTCTGTTAACAATTATGCTTCGGTTGCGGAAATGAAATGCATTATTCTGCACCCAACAGTTTCTTCTTTTCCTCTGAGAACTCTCTAAAAGCTGTGATTTATGCAATGCAGGTGAGGAAAAGGAATAATCAGTCCAAGGTTGTCATAGAAAGATGGAAGCCGTACGATGGACATGCCATATAGTCTGCTCTCCTGTCCATTTTTAAGGATGCTTGTGCTCTCCCTCTTCCTCCGATGACAAATCTGGATCTTATCATTATGAATCTTATGTTAAAGTTAATTTATCATTTTTGCATCGTTAGTTTTGGAAGTTTGGCGGTGAATCACTAAAGGCATGCAAATGAGCTCCTTAACCAGGTTTTCCCTGCTCTTAAATCACTGAATCTTAATTACCAAGTGACCATGCAATAGAAATGTGCTGGTGCGCACAGTTTTTTTGCGCCTACAGTTGAATGAGATCTGCAAAGAAGAGAAGTATATACAAGACAATGAAAGAGATTTCTATATATATATATATATATATATAGTCTCACAGTGATAGCATACAAGAGAATTGCAGAGGAAGCTCACTATTGAAACTCCTTTGGGCAATGTACCCCATGTCTAATCTTATTATTTTTTTAGATTAAATAAGTTCTTATATTAAATTTTTACATGACTATTTTTATGTATTAGTTGAATTTAATCTCTTTGATATATAAACTAGCATTATAAATCTATAAAAATAATTGATGCATGGCTTATATTGAGATTACCGTACAACCTCTCTCTCTGAATTAATATAATCTGTGGAATAAAAAACTATTAAATACTAGAGGTTATTAATTTATAGAACATTCATTTAAAAAAATTTTATAATTTATTATACATTTTTATGTAGTTTATATAGTTATTATGAAAAAAAATGTGAAAAAAGACCCTTTTTATCAATAAAGGAATTTTTTTATATTTTACTCAAATATTTCACTTTTTTTCTAAATTATAAAGTATTTTCTAAATATATACATATTGAGATATAAATAGCTATAAAAAAAATAAGCAATGTACATGAAGTTTATATAAGGAACGATGATTCTATAAATTAATATTTACATGTAGATATATAATATTTTTTTATTAAACAATAGATAGTAGAATTATTAAATTATATACATTCCACAGAATCGGTGGATTGATTTTTATTATATAATAGAAGTTATTAATTTATAGAGTATTAATTTAGGGAGGTTCAACTGTATATATATTATCTTTTAATTTATGTTTAATGTAATTTTATAAAGTAACTCTACTTCGTCATTTCATCACCGTATGATCTCATGGTGATAAGATGACAAAGTAGAGTTACTTTGTAAAAACCAAAATAACTTTAGAATTTACCATTATAGCAGATAAAAACAATAATTTGATATATAACAAAATCATCACCTGTTACAAAAGTAAATAGACTTATTAATTTTTTTTGATATTATTAAAATCGATATTATTACATGCACACATAAATTACTTCGAAAAGTCTATTTAATCTTATATATATATATATATGTGTTAGAAATAACAGATTACGATTTGACTGTATGAATCAACTAGTTGTATAAATTAAAAATTAGTTTCATAAAAAATTTATGATAATTTCTTTGGTTAAATAATATTTCACAAGTAATATAACTATATAATTTTTTGAATATGATTTTAAAGGTTCATAAAATTAATTTCGGAAATCAATATAAAAAGTAGATTTATAAATCACCATTAAAAAAAGGTAGATTTGTAAATAGTATTTTTAGATTCTCTCTTTTAATTTGATTTTTCTCATTTTGCATCTTAAAAATAGAAAATAAAATGTAGAGTTTATATTGAAAATTAAATCTCGACCCGGTGACGTAGAGCGTTAATAATCAAAAGTCCAATCGGGGTTGAATGAGGTAAACCGGAAATTAAAAAATTAATATATATCTATTTTTATAAAAATAATTATGATATAATACAATATAATGAAACTAACATAATGTGTCAAGTAAATTATAGAAAAATAATTAAAACATCAGAGGTCAGTATTAAATCAATGGTTTGGATAAAATACTAATATCAAATTATTTAAAAATAAATTAATAAAAAATAATAATAATAAAATAATATATTTAAAATATTAATTTTGAATCAATAGTTCTAAGTTCGAAAGTGTTAAAATATTTTAAAATAGAAAACATGTATTAAATTTAATATATAAGTAAAAATTAAAAAAGAAAACATTAAACTCATCAAAATTAATAATTCAAAGGTGTAATTACATTTTATCCCCTTTACCCTTACGCATTGAATGCCCTTTCACATTTCAAAACTATATTTTCACCCCTTATGTTTTATTTTTATTATACTAATTACCCCTTTAAATATAATTTTTATCATTTTATATTACATTAAAAATAATAAATTATAGTTAACAATAAAATATGATATTCTAATGATAAAAATATCAAAATTAGTGTCTAAATATATTTTATTATAAATAAAACAATAATAAAAGTATATGATTAGAGTTTAAAAGTATTTATATTTACACTAAAAAAAATATGTTTATACATTAATTTATATATTTTTTTATCTTCAAAATACATATTTTAACGTCAACTATAATTTTTTATTTTTTTATTGATTAAAATTGTATAAAAAGGGGTAATTAGTGTAATAAAAATAAAAGGACATTTAGTGTATTAGGGTACGTAAAACAAAGAAGGCAAAACTTAATTACCCCTAATTTAAACCGGGTTTTATAGATTTTATCCGGGTTTATGGGTTTTTTTTTGTGGGTAATTAAAGTCTGGATTTTAAAGGTCCTCGGTTAAAGAGATGGGTTTCCAGTTGAACCGTCCGGACCAGGTCAGATTTGACAAAATTGAGTAAAAATTAGCTTTCTACGCAATCATTTTTTATTTTATATTTAAGAAAAAAAGAATATTGGAGTAAAATTTTATGGATTAATTTTCAATTATATAAAGTTT
>CANYLF011880917.1:0-25286 GCA_948193215.1 Bocquillonia castaneifolia | reverse complement strand
AAACCAACCAATACAAATAAAAAGGTCTTTTATTCCACACACTCTTTTTTAGTATTTATATTTTAAGGTCTTTCAAGTAAACTTTCATTTTCTTTCTTTGAAACTCTTCCATTCCAACCATGTTCTCTTTTTTGTAGCTTTCTTTCTTCCTAAGTAGCTTACAGTTAAAGCCTCCCTCTCTCTCTTTATCATTTTTAGGGTTTCTTACTCTCTCTCTCTCTCTCTCTAACACTCACATTTCTCTGTAAGTTCATCTTTCACTCTCCAACACTCACATTCTCTCTATAATGTACTAAATTTTTATTTTAATTTTACTGCTAACTATTTTTTTCTTATTTTTAAAATTTATATTTTAATTATTATGAAAAATTTGTACTTTTTTGGAGTATCAGGAAGCTTTTATCTTCAAATCCTTCTCTACATTGTACATTTTTTTCCCTTTATTTTGTATGTAAATGCAATGCAACCTTTTCTTTTATTTTGATTTTTCTAGTAGGAGTAATTGTTTTTCTTTGGTAAAAAAATTAATTTTATTTATTTTTTGGAACTTGTATATAAATGCTTTTTTTAGAGTATTAATGATGAGATGAGCTTGAAAATGAAAATCTTTTTGTAGTAGGGAACTGAGAAAGAGTACGGACAAAAAAGAGTTGAGGGGTAAAAATGTCATCTACATCAAGAGGAGGAGGCGGAGGAGATCAAGGGACGCCGCAGCCGTTGCAGCGGAGGATAACGAGGACGCAGACAGCAGGAAATCTAGGAGAAAGTGCATTTGATAGTGAAGTGGTTCCATCTTCACTTGTTGAAATCGCTCCTATTCTTCGTGTTGCTAATGAAGTTGAATCTAGCAATCCTAGAGTTGCTTATCTTTGTATGTCCCTGCTTCCATTTTTCTAACTATTTTTTGCTCTTGATTTGTTCTTTTCACTGCAGTTTTAGTAAGTTTTAAGTTAATGTGTTAATAAAACACCTGTCTTTATGAGGATCTTTTAGTAAATTTTCTAAAATGGGTTTTGTCTAAGAAAAAGTAGAGTTTTTTTTTTGTTGTTGTTGCATTTATTTTGTGAGCTGCATTTTGCAAAAGCATAATGTGCTTATTAAAATTCAACACTTTTGTGTGTGAGAGATTGTGTGATTGATGTTGATTGAGCTTACTGTGTGTGCATTCCATTGTAATGGCGTGTTTATGATATAGAAAAGTTTCTTTCTGTGATTGCATATTGTTAATGTCAATTTTGAATGAACTGAAAGTCATGAGAGCTGTAGTTTTGGAATTTTAGGTTCTTTCTTAGTATTTATGTAAGGCAATGGTCAGGCAGTGGTCGCTGATGCTACTATCATTTGGCATTTGGAACTTCCCTTTTAAATTTGTTAGTAGTTATTGATTTTTCCACTTGTGTACCATTCTATGTCTGATTGTGCTATGCCTTTAAATGTAGGTCGGTTTTATGCCTTTGAGAAAGCACACAGGTTGGATCCTACTTCTAGTGGACGTGGTGTTCGGCAATTTAAAACTGCTCTCCTTCAACGTCTTGAAAGAGTAAGCATTATTGTTCTCTTCGAGATTTACTTTGATTAATGCTAGCATTTTAAAATAGCGAGCTCCCAATCTGTACAAAGATCAAAAGGGTAGAAAATTGGCCAACTTAATTAATATCCATGGATTCAGCCAAATCTGGGCATTTTATGAGAAGTTTTTACTAGGACATCCTTACTATTTAAGCTTCACTTGTATATGTGAGGTTCTCAAAGGTTGTATTTTTAGTGAAGAGCATGTTTTACTTATTTTTAGAAAGACTTCAGTACCTATAAGGAGAAAAAGAGTAAAAACTTGAATGATGAGGGGAAATAAATATGATATTTGATGATGCGATTGAGTAAAATGGTTTTCTTGGCTTTTTTTGCTGGTTTGTGCTTTAATTTTAGTTGTGTTTCTTTGTTGCTTGGTTTTACTTATTAGTTAGAGAATGAGGACACCATATAACTATTAGAATGATACATGAAAATGATCAATAGTAAGAATTGAGTAAATTTTGATATCTAAAGATAACCTTGGTAGCGTTTTGGTATTGCGGTGCCGAAAAGTATTTTTCCTTTTTTTTTTTTTGAGTTTTTCAGTTTTGAAAATTGCTGATGGAGAAAAGTAGGTAAGTAGATACTTTATCAAAATGCAGTTTTGAAAAATTAAAAAAAAAATCACACAATTAATTTAGAAAAAAATAAAAATGTTTTTCCCCAAACAGACCTATTATGAAAATAATGTTGAAATAAAAAGTAGTAGTTTTGATATGTGAAAGCACACTGTTATGATTATAATTATTCAAATACAAATAGGTTAAAGTCATGATTTTACTGTAAAAAGTCATGATTTTACTGTATAAACTTACAAGAACATAATGGTGCAGCTACATGAAAATGTATTCAGTGTCTAGACAACTGTTTTAACCAAGTGTGAGTTTGTATATCTTTTGATTAGTTCACCTGTGTTTAACTTGTACATTTTCAAATTGCACAAGTTAGCATGTGATTCGTTTTGGAGATGAGGTAAACCAATACCACATTATAAACTGAAAGTCTCAACGCCCAAGATTTACTCCTTACTCCTTAGTGACCAAATCATCCTCAGGGTGTCAGCAATCATATGGTGTATACTTGAGTAATGCCATTGGATATTTAATTCTTTCTCATTATCTCTCTCTCTCTCTCTGTCTCTCTTCCTATCTTGCTCGAGTCTAAGAGGAATTCTTCTCATTTGTTTTTCAGGAGAATGACCCAACCTTGAAGGGAAGGGTAAAAAAGAGTGATGCACGAGAAATGCAGAGTTTTTATCAGCATTACTACAAAAAGTATATCCAAGCTTTGCAAAATGCTGCTGATAAAGCTGATCGGTTAGTTATTTGCCATCGATGAAGAGAGGGTTTTTTTTTTCCTCACCATGTGATAAAAAAAACTCCTTTTAATGCATTGTTTGAATTTCTTGCTTAATCGATAATGTTGATTATTGATTCTTTTTAATCCAGTGCACAGCTTACAAAGGCATACCAAACTGCTAATGTTCTCTTTGAGGTTTTGAAGGCTGTTAATATGACTCAATCTATTGAAGTTGACCGTGAGGTGAAACGTTGTGATATTCACTTTATTATCAATCTAGCTGCCATTTCATTTTCATAGTAGATATTTATCTAGTTGCCTATTTGCTTAATGAGTTATGAATTCTCAACTCACTGACTGTTACATATGTGGCTTTTTCTTTGTCAACACCTGTAAAGATCTTAGAAGCTCAGCATAAAGTTGAAGAGAAGACTCAGATTTATGTCCCTTTCAATATCCTTCCTCTTGATCCTGATAGTGCAAATCAGGCAATAATGAGATATCCTGAGGTTAGTTCTCTTCATGTGCTTTAACAGGTGACCTGCATTTTAGAATTTTCTCCTTTATTATTAGAATTCGTGCGATTTAATGTCATTGCAGATCCAAGCTGCTGTTTATGCACTGCGTAACACAAGGGGTCTCCCATGGCCCAATGACTACAAGAAGAAAAAAGATGAAGATATTTTAGATTGGCTTCAGGCGATGTTCGGGTTTCAGGTGATTTAACTAAATTATTTTTTTATGCTTGTTTGTATTAGAACTTATTAGTTGAATATGATTAGTAGTCCTTAACTACTTGTCTTATATATGCAGAAGGATAATGTGGCCAATCAAAGAGAGCACTTAATCTTATTGCTTGCAAATGTGCACATTCGGCAATTTCCAAAGCCTGATCAACAGCCCAAGGTTTGTGGTTTAGATGCTATTATTATTAGTATATACAACTTTTGCTGTTGCTGTTTCCTGATAAACTTTTAATGACAGAGGTAGTGTCAATTAAACTATAATGTTAGGAATTTCTCATGCATCTCTATGTTCTTAAGAGTAATTCCAGTAGTAAAGATTGCCTTAGTGATTTGGTTCTTTTCCCTCTTTTGACTGTGAAGTTGCTATCAGTCTTAGTTTGACTGTCTAGAAGTTTCATTTCTTACGGCACTCATTTCAGATGCCTATACAACTTGATTGAAGTATTGCTTTCTTTTTAGTAAAAGACATTGAATAGTATATAGTATTTTTTGAAGAAATAGTTCTTCAAATGTTTTTAGTTTTTGGTATTGCCATAATTAAGTCATGAAAAGAACCAGAAACTATTCCAGTGCTCAAGTTAGTGCAGATTATGGAGCCTTTTGATTAATTGTATGTAAAATTGGCGTTACTTTTGATTTTCTCATGTAGTTGCTCCTATTTTTCCTGCAGTTGGATGAGCGTGCATTGACAGAAGTCATGAAAAAACTTTTCAAGAATTACAAAAAATGGTGCAAATACCTGGACAGAAAAAGTAGCCTTTGGTAAGAGTTCTTTATCATCATCACCATTATCATTTTAAGTATCTTTTTGGATGCTTATTAGACTCCGCCATCTTGGATTAATAATAAAATGGGTATATCCTTTCTGCTTCATAATGTGACTTTGTTTTAGTCGGTAATGTAGTTTTATTTTGTTTTTTTATCTTCTTATGAAAACTTCTTTTACGTGAGGCCATTTGATTTGAGGAAGTAATGAAACTGTAGGAAATTTACACTTGCAATTTTTTTCCAATGCCTGCTTAAAAATTTCTAAGCATGGATAACAGAAGCTAAGAACTTTTATACATACTTCAGTATTTCTTATCCACACGTGTCATGTAGAGTAAAGCTTCACATCTCTTTAATTTGTTAAATCAACATCTAAACAGCAGAGAAGTAAGCAGTTTGACTCCTGATCTTTCCTTTCCCTTATATCCTTCCCCTATAGTTTTGCACTTTTCAGATAACCCAGTGCTATATGATTAGAAGTTTTAATGTAAATATCGGGTTATTGGAATAAAAGAACAAATTCCAATCTGTTTCTTAGTTTGATCCCTCAATCTTCAATTTGTTCTTCATTTGGGTAAATTGCTACGTCCAGTCAAGAACAAAAAGAATTCCAGATTTCAAATTAGTTTTTATTGATATCATATTGTTTCTTTGTGCATTTCGAAATTTGTAGGTTGCCAACCATACAGCAGGAGGTGCAGCAGCGTAAATTGCTTTATATGGGTCTGTATCTTTTGATATGGGGGGAAACTGCGAACTTGAGATTTATGCCAGAATGCCTGTGTTATATTTATCATCATGTACGTGCCAATGTGGTCCCATCTTACAGTTGCATTTTGTATTCACTCTTTCCCATTAAGGAAACCAGTTTTTTTTTTTATTGATGACTTTGCAATTTCTATCATTTTAGGCCTCATTTGAATGTTTTCCTATCATTGACAATCTTGTATAAGTTGATTGATTCTAGCTGATAAATGTTAATGGGGATCAGTTTCAACTTGAAAAGCTACAGAAATGGCTAAAAATGCTAATAAAAGCCTCCTTTGATTTGTTGTTGTTGTTATTATTATTATTATTATTATTATTAGTAATAGATCTGTTTCACCACGTCTTCTTATTGGTTGATATCTATTTTGCATTCTGCAGATGGCATTCGAGCTGTATGGCATGCTTGCTGGCAATGTGAGTCCCATGACAGGGGAAAATGTTAAGCCTGCTTATGGAGGAGATGAAGAGGCATTCTTGAGAAAAGTTGTTACTCCTATATATGAAGTCATTGCAAGGGTGTTGCATGCAAACTTAGCCTTTTCTCCTTTTTAAGTCTGAAAAATCTCTTGCATTATCTTTTTGGTTAAGCACATAATGTCATTAACATCTTATCCCTTGTCAGGAATCTGAAAGGAGTAAAATGGGTAAATCAAAGCATTCACAATGGAGGAACTATGATGACTTAAACGAATACTTCTGGTACTGTTATACATTCATCTTTGGTAGGCCTTCTTTTGAAATATATTTCTTAGAGTGATTAGATTACAATTGTGATTTGTAGGTCAGTGGACTGCTTTCGGCTAGGTTGGCCAATGCGTGCAGATGCTGATTTCTTTCACTTGCCTGCAGAGCACTTCCGTTATGAGAAAAATGGGGTATCTGATATCTGCTTGTTTTCCGTTGTTCTATCCTCTCCTCTCAAATATCTTTGTAAACATTTTAAAAATAAAAACAATAAGAATTAGAATGTTTGGTGTGTGTTGTCACTTGATTCTTCTTTATGATTTACAATGTGAAGCTTACCTCCCAGCCTTTAGGGTAATAATGAAAAGGGCAGGGGACCCAAAGGCTGAACCAAAAACCCGATGGCTAGTCAGCCAACTGCTCTACCAAGAAGCGGGCTTGAGGCATTGCTTTGCTAAATTGGCATTTTGTGTGTTATCACTTGATTCTATTAAATGTTTACAGTGTGAAGCTCACACCCTTTAACTTAAAGTCATGCTAATGGTTAGATCCTAATGATCTGAATTTTAGCTCAACATTTTATACCTCATCCTTTATAGTTGTAATAGGGATGATACCACTGTCTTAAATACTGTAATGCCTATGGCACATCACACATGATTGTTTAATATAACATTATTATGACTGCATGGATGTCATATATAATATTGTTAGTTTAATGGGGTTTTGCATACTATTTTATTATTAGATGGAAGTTTTGAGTAATTTAAAGAGCTTATATAAGAATTGCTGAATTGCAGTTGTATCTTTAATGTGATAGCTAATGGACCTAATAAATTAATATTATTATCATTTTTTTAAAAGGTTTATTAGTATCATTTATTTCTTTTCTTGTTACATGTTGCCTTTTCAAACAAAATATTATTTATTTCATTCCGAAGACATGTGCATGAGTCCATATGTATCTGTGCCAGTGTGTGTCAACTTTTCTCTTGATTTTTATATCTATGAATTCAATGGTTTAGTCTGCTAATTGATTCACATGTTGTAATTTGGAATGATTTTTCATCTGTGGGGCAAATAATGTTGTATTTATGGTTAATGGTGTGTTGCTTCCAGGAGAACAGTAAACCAGTTTTTAGAGATCGATGGGTGGGGAAAGTTAATTTTGTTGAGATACGTACATTTTGGCATGTATTTAGAAGCTTTGATCGCATGTGGAGTTTTTTTATTCTATGCCTACAGGTGTGTGTTATATCCTCTGCCACATATTGTTCTCTTTTAATTTATTTGATAATTTTGATATTGCTGATGCTGGATTTCATTTGAAGGCAATGATTATTGTTGCTTGGGATGGTTCTGGGGACCCAAGTGCCGTCTTCAGTGGCCATGTATTCAAGAAAGTATTGAGTGTCTTTATAACTGCTGCAATATTAAAACTCGGGCAAGGTAAGAATGTAGTGAAGCCTCTACTTCGTCTCCTATGAACATAATTTAAAGTATCTGTATGATTATTCTTTGATCAGTAAAAGTATATTTATTTTGAATTATAAAGAGAAATTTGTTATTTATTAAAGTTGGGAGTGCATGACATATATCAAGGGATTGGTGAATTCACTAAGTCATAATTTCTCTGTCATTTTATCCTCCAACTCTTATCTGCTTCTGCCTTTCTTTTCTGCCTATCCATATGATTTGAAATATGTTATTTCCCCTATTTCCCTTTTATATCTGAGATCTTTCTTGGACCATGCAATGTTATCATAAGTATTTTTATTTTATATTTGCTGTTATTATCAATTTAAATATTTCACAAGATTTTTATTTCTTTGGAATTCGATTTGTGACGATTTTTATGTTTAAAATGAAGCTGTCCTTGATGTAATCCTTAGTTGGAAGGCGCGGCAGATCATGTCATTCCATGTTAAGTTGAGATATATTCTGAAGGTTGTTTCAGCTGCTGCTTGGGTGGTGATCCTGCCAGTTACTTATGCTCTTAGTTGGGTTAATCCTCCAGGATTTGCCCAAATCATTAAAGGCTGGTTTGGCAATAATTCAAGTTCGCCTTCACTGTTTATTTTGGCTGTAGTCATCTACTTATCGCCGAATATGTTAGCAGCAGTGCTGTTTCTTTTTCCTTTCTTACGCCGATTCCTTGAGAGGTCAAATTATAAGATTGTGATGCTAATGATGTGGTGGTCACAGGTATGCAATATGTGGTCTTCCTCTTTCTTTATAGACGTCTCTTTTACTTTGTATAGTTAGCTAAAATATATTCAAGCTTGGAATTTGGTGAACAATTTTTTAATTCTAATAGTTACAATCCAGCACAATGTTTTCTTCAAATCATAATTTTTTTCTTAGCATACCTATTTCTGACTTTGCAGCCACGGTTATATGTTGGGCGAGGAATGCATGAGAGCACGCTTTCTCTCTTCAAGTAAGGATTTCTTGATAGAATTGAGTAATGATATATTGCAGTTTAAAGTTTATGATATGTTGTCTATGCCTTGATTTCAACATTCAGGTATACAATGTTTTGGGTTCTTCTTATCACGACGAAGTTGGCATTTAGTTACTACATTGAGGTGTGTACTTGGAAGTTCTCAGGCTTGTTTAATATTCTATTACTCCCTCCGTTTCAAAATATTAGTCTTTTTAGAAAATGTCATTTGTTTCAAAATATCAGTCGCTTTCAAATACCAATGCAACATTAAATGTTCTTTTTCCACTTTTATCCCCACACTTTATTACTTATTACTACTTTACATAACATATAAAAATAAAATTACAAATCTCTATAAAATGGCAACTTAGTCATTTCAATCATTTTTTCCCTAAAATTTAGACTAATTAATAGCTTCCTTAATCCATGTGCATAACCTTAAAAGACTGATATTTTGAAACGGAGGGAGTACTTATTTAAAAAGTAGAAATTAAAAAGACAAGACAAAGTTCATCCTTTGCTGCTTCTAGTTTTGTGTTCGATGAGTTAAGATAAAACCTTATCCGTCATGTTGAAACCTTCCCTCTTTTTCTTTCCATGAGTACACTTCAATATCCAAATATTGAACTAGTAGTTACGCTAAATTAATTGAACCCATTACCCATGTTTTAGAATCAAATTAAATCTTAAAGTATCATTCCTTGGTTGCAGATAAGGCCTTTAGTTCGTCCTACAAAAGATGTTATGAGTGTTCGTATCTCAGATTTCCAGTGGCATGAATTCTTTCCCCGTGGTAATAAATGTGAAGACAACATCATCTTATATGTTATCTTTTGGAAAAGGAGTTTATATTTTCTTCTCTATTTGCAGCAAGGAACAATATTGGAGTTGTGATTGCACTGTGGGCTCCAATTATACTTGTATGGGTCATCCTTTTCATCACTAAAGTCATTTTTGTTTTTATTTTAATTAAATAGTATAGATTCTGATATGTTTCTTTTATTATAGGTGTATTTTATGGATGCCCAGATTTGGTATGCCATATTTTCTACATTGTTTGGAGGTATTTATGGCGCATTCAGACGTCTTGGAGAGGTTAGGCATGAATTTATTATACATAAAGTTCCTGTATCCACTTTCATTTCCAACATGTGATTGCACTTGTGTTCCTAGTTTATCTGAACTATCTTTGAATACTTAGATGAGGTTTAATTAAAGAAAATTGAGCACCAAAAATTTGAGCACTTAATTTTAAAAATCTTGGTGATGAACTTAGGATCCTTTGCTGCTAAATATGCCACAAAATTGTTGGGCTTGCAATCACATGGATGCAGGTTCAAGTATCAAAATATAAATTTCATGCAGAGAGCTGAAAGGTAGAATGTTGCCCCACTAAGGTTTGGAGGGACCACTGCTTTTTGGTTCTGAACATTGTCGTAGTATGTCTAAAATATAATGGTTTTTAGTATCTAATTTCTTTCAGATTCTATTCATCTATGATAACCAAAAGGCTGTTTTCTGTATTAATTATTATTGAGCATGATTGGAGTGCTTTTCTGCCATTTGGGCTAGTATAATACCGTATGCTCACAATATGCTTCATTATTTCAATACAAGACATAAGAATTGTGAAAATAAAAGATTTCTAGCATTTACTTAGAAATGAAATTGAACATTATAGCTACCTCTAAACATCTTGCAACTCTAGTTGGTTTTAACTTTTAACCTTTCCAAAATATGTCCATGCGACTATTCTGTAAAAAGCTGTCTTGCAGTTTTAATGATGGACATTCTTATGCTGAGATCAAGGATTATTGAATCATATGTAATGTGAAATCATTTGATAGTCATGCCAGTATGCTATTTTTAAGAAAGCTGTGGTAGCAAAGCAAATTTATACAGCTATTCTTATTGAGCTATACTTTAAGGCAATTTGTTCATTATTGTTACTGTTTGTGTTGGTGTTCAAAGTCTTGTAAATCTGTGACATCATTACCTAATTTTGATCATTCTGTTAGGATACTTATCTAGATGATTGGTGTCATTCTCAGGCATTTTGTCTGCATGGTTCCTCATAGATGTTTTATATGTTTCTGTTAGACCCCTAGGTGTTTCTTTTACGTATTAAAAGAATTATCTAGTTTGCCTTTTCTTCATATCTAGGATGTTGGTTGTCATTTGCTTTCTAGTACAAGAGCTTTGAGATCAGTGCAGGTTATTTGATCCTTTCTTTTTGTTTGCTCTAATTTGTTGTACTCATTTCAGATTCGAACGTTGGGAATGCTTCGATCCCGTTTTCAATCAATTCCTGGTGCTTTTAATGCTTGTTTAATTCCAGAGGATAAGAGTGAGCCTAAGAAAAAGGGAATAAAAGCCACCTTGTCTCGCAATTTTCCTGTGGTTAGGCATCAATGCTGTATATACAAATTCATTTGTCTGTACAAGCACACACATGAACAAACTCATAGGTTGAGGGATTTGAATAATTACCTTGATGAATTATGTAATAAATTTATAATGAAAAATTCTTGCCTGACTTCTAATGCAGATCACATCAAATAAAGAGGATGGGGCTGCAAGATTTGCTCAGTTGTGGAACAAAATTATCAGTAGCTTTAGAGAGGAAGATCTAATAAGCAATAGGTGATAGTGCTGCTTTCGCAAATTTTATTTTTAACTAAGTTTTTTTAGGGAGTTTTTTATTTTTATGGCTATTTTATTTGACTTGGATGTCTCTTATTTTCAGGGAAATGGATTTGTTGCTTGTTCCATATTGGGTAGATGAAGATTTAGGCCTTATACAGTGGCCTCCATTTTTGCTTGCTAGCAAGGTTTTTTTTGCATACTTGAATTCCAATTATGTATCACTTAGATGTTAAGTTACTAAAATAATGTATTCCTTTCAGATTCCAATAGCATTGGATATGGCCAAGGACAGCAATGGTAAAGATAAAGAGCTGAAAAAGAGAATTGAAGTTGACGACTATATGTCCTGTGCTGTTCGTGAATGCTATGCTTCCTTTAAGAACATTATCAAGTTTTTGGTTAAAGGGGAACGTGAGACTGAGTGAGTTCCTATGCAATGTGGATTGTTTAAGTTAAAGCTCCAATGCATTAGCTGTTCAAATTCCTATCTAAGATACAATTTCTTAAACTAACGTTTCACATTAACTATACCATGGTCTCTTGATGGCTTCTTTCAGAGTGATTGATTTCATATTTTCTGAGGTCCAAAAACACATAGATGAGGGTACCCTGATAAGTGAGTACAAGATGAGTGCTCTTCCGAGCCTCTATGACCAGTTTGTGAGACTTATCAAATATTTGGTAATAAACATCATTCTACCTATAATAATATTTTGATTGAGCTAAGAGTGGCTGAGAATCTCTAATACTGCTAGAGATATTTTGCAGTTAGAGAATAAGCAGGAGGACAGGGATCAAGTTGTCATACTCTTCCAGGACATGCTAGAGGTTGTGACACGAGACATTATGATGGAGGATCACATATCCAGGTGCAAATCTTGATGTAAATAATTATTTAATATTCTCTCCTGCTAATTTCTTTCTGATGTTATTGTTTTTTTTAAATCTCTTGAACAGCTTGGTGGATTCAATGCATGGTGGATCTGGACATGAAGAGATGATTCCCCTTGATCAACAATATCAGCTGTTTGCATCTTCGGGAGCTATTAAGTTTCCTATTGATCCTATAACAGAAGCATGGAAAGAGAAGGTGTGTCTAAGTAACAGAGATATACCATCATAAATATCCATGCATCTTAGTGCACGTGATTGATGAACAATGTTGTTTACGCACCTGTTATTCTTCTTGTTCAAATCTTGCAGATCAAGAGGCTTTATCTTTTGCTTACAACAAAAGAATCTGCAATGGATGTTCCATCCAACTTAGAAGCTAGGAGGCGTATTTCTTTCTTCTCAAATTCACTCTTTATGGACATGCCTTCTGCTCCAAAAGTTCGCAATATGCTTTCTTTCTCGTAAGAAAAAAAATTATATACGTCTAAACTTTGAAGTGACCTTGTGCATTTTTATATTGAAAATTTCATGCAACCAAAAGAAAATAATTCTGTTGCCATGCTCAATATACTGCTTATCCTAGTTAATATCATATTCTAATTCCCCTAGCAAATAGGATTCTAGGCAGCTAGTATTGTGGCCACCCTCAAGATAGTATTTTTGCCATTTAGGTATTTGAAATACTCAGGAGCATTCTATGGAATAATTAAACACAGAGCAGAATATGTTTCTCGACCTATTATTTATCATGCACAGATATAAGACTGTATAAGAAAATGGGTATGCTGATCCCCTTGTTGTTCCATACATGGGAACTCTATGATAATTTTTAAACACAATATAAAATGATTTTTTATTTGTTATGTTGGAGAATGCAATCCCACATTGGAAATGTAATGGAACTTCATGTGATGTATAAGTGGAGTTAATTCGATTCTAACACAAGCCAATTGGTTTCGTGTAAGATAGGTTCCAACTTTTCAACCCCATTTATATATCCACATGTATTGATGTGACCCAACACTCTATGATCGCATCAAGACATTTAGAATATGGTTAATATTTCTATCTGGGTAAGCCGATTTAGGCCCTACTGAGTGTTATAGTTTTTATTAACAAGAAATTGATTCTAATGACACTACCCTAGCAATGTGGTATTCATTCTCCTACTGGTTGTCAATACTATATATCTGTGTTTCTACTCAATTTATATTAATACAACTTTGTTAGCTATATATTTTAGTAAATGGAAGTACATATAAATAGAATATTTATTTTTTATTTTTGCTATTTTTAGATTTAAACTCTATTGCTTTTGGTTCTCCTTTCTTTAATGGTTTAACAATAGGAAGAATCTAACTTCTTCTCATGATAAATTTATATGTAGTGTTTTAACTCCATACTACACAGAGGAGGTGCTGTTCTCATTGCGTGAGTTGGAAGTTCCAAATGAAGATGGTGTTTCAATTCTCTTTTACTTGCAAAAAATCTTTCCAGGTTTAGTTTCTACATCACTTGGTATGCTAGATAAAGTATGATATACATTTTTTTGGTCTTATGTCTGTGGTAATGCATAGATGAATGGAATAACTTTCTTGAACGCGTAAACTGCTCTAGCGAGGAAGAGCTCAAAGGAACAGATGAAGAAGAAGAACTTCGTCTATGGGCTTCATACAGGGGACAGACTTTGACTAGAACTGGTAGCCTTTCTTTGTTTCTATGTAGTCATATGTATATGCATGTGAATCTCTCTTGTCCAGTATTTTGGCCCTTTTGGTCTCTCTCTTTGCGATATAGGGAGATGTGGGGGCTAGTGCATTTTTTAATAAACGATCGACTCTTTTTTCTATTTTTATTATTATTATTTTTTTATCTTTCCAAATGCCAGTGAGAGGTATGATGTATTACCGGAAGGCACTGGAGCTTCAGGCATTCCTTGATATGGCCAGACATGAAGGTAACTGCTGCATCTTCTGAAATTTGTAGAACAACTGTGGAATCGTTTCTTTTAACCATAAGTATAAATATGCATCTTGACCTGGTTAATTCACTCGCCTAGATTTGATGGAGGGTTACAAAGCAATTGAATCAAGTACAGAGGATCAAGCAAAGGGGGAAACAGCATTGTTTAGACAATGTCAAGCAGTAGCTGATATGAAATTCACATATGTGGTTTCTTGTCAGAAGTATGGGGTTCACAAGCGATCCGGTGATCCTCGAGCACAAGACATATTGAGGCTCATGACAACGTATGTTTATATTAAATTATTGATTGACTAGCTGCTTTTTATGATATTGACATCTGGATATGTTTTCAATTGGTAGGTATTCATCACTCCGCGTGGCATACATTGATGAGGTTGAAGTAACTAGCAAAGACAAATCCAAGAAGAACAACCAAAAAGTATACTATTCTGCTCTCGTGAAGGCTGCCTCGGCACCCAAGTCCATTGATTCATCAGAGCCAGTACAGAATTTGGATGAGGTAAACACAACCAGTTCAGATGTTTCGTGTTTGTTGGATAACTTGGATTCTATTTAAGATGCTATGAATAAATTACTACATTGTGCAAATGCATTTTGAGTAATTTTACCACCCTGCAAATACTTTGATAATAAGTATTTTATAGTTTTTAATAAGATATGAAAATTCCATAACATGCTTTTTTTTCCTAAGTGCAAGGATTTCTGTTGAACACTTTTCTTGTAGATATATCTGATGATAGTGATTTTCATTATATGTTTGTTGATTGGGGATGATATGAATCTTGTAAGCTGGGCCAACAAATAGTGCCTCCTCCATGATACTTCCTGTAAAAGAGGGATAAAACTATACAGGACAATAGAGAAAACAAGGAAATTTGGGCTGTTGATGGGAAACATCAAAACCATCTGTCCTCAATTCTGCAGTGTAGAAATTCCATGGCCCTTGAGAATGTTATGGAGATATAAGTGTGGTTGGAACCCATATTGTAATCCAATCTTCTCCACTTATATAGCAAATTACAGTCTATTACCACATCCATGTGGGATTATATTCTAACATGCAGAAAACAAAGGAGGGGGGTTGGAGGGGAAGGCGATTAAAATGGCATTCTAAAAGATGATGATGGCCTCCATTTTGCTTCCTAGGCAGGGGCTGAAACAGTTAGACTTCCTCTTGAAGCTATATTGCATAAGAGGCTGACAATTTGGGATTTCAGTTCCTGCTGGTTCTGAAATATAGTGCCATTTGGATGCTTTAGTTTGCATGAACTAGAGTCATTCTTGTGTATTTCTTATAAGCTATGGGCACATGAAAAGAATGCAAGAAAGGGATAGTGGTTCCAGATCATTGGATTTGGTTTTTGGAATGGCTTCTAGAATACTCCTAATTTATTACAATTTTTTTTCCAATAGCTGTTTTAAAGTCCAAAATGTGTAGAAAAGTTTTCATTTCCAAATTTGAAAGTTTGTTTGTGGGAGAAGTTATCATGGACTCTGGACGGGAATGTCAAACTTTTTATGTTTTTGAGTACAATGCATTTTCTCTTGTATGAAACCATATCATCTTGTTCAGATGATTCCGTGTTTTCTCCATGCACCTTACTGCACAACCACTTGACATTAATTATGTTTGTGATAATTCCCATTTGATGTCTCGCTTTTATTATGCAGGTCATTTATCGAATAAAACTTCCAGGACCGGCCATCTTGGGTGAGGGAAAACCTGAAAACCAAAATCATGCTATTATCTTCACTCGGGGAGAAGGCTTGCAAACAATAGATATGAACCAGGTTTGTTATAATTTTATTTCCTGGTTACCAGGTATTGTGGTCACTGATGCTGGTGAAGTCCTGCAAAACATCTTCCTGGTCTTACATTATTACTTCTTGTTTGTGGAATTTATTTCTACAGGATAATTACATGGAAGAAGCCTTAAAAATGAGGAATTTGCTTCAAGAATTTCTTAAAAAGAATGGTGTGAGAAAACCTACAATACTTGGTCTTAGGGAGCATATATTTACTGGAAGGTACTGTAATTTTTAATGGATTCGACGTCCTTGTGATGATAAATATAGGATGTGTTAGTAATCTGCTTTTTTGTGGGTGCAGTGTTTCATCTCTTGCATGGTTTATGTCAAATCAGGAGACCAGTTTTGTGACTATAGGCCAAAGACTGTTGGCCAACCCACTGAAGTAAGTTGTTGTGCTTGAAATAATGTATTGTATTGCTAACGTCTTTTGAGTTTTCATGTGATAAAGTTACTCATTTACAGAAAATCAGGATACCTAATTGTAATATTTGGAACATTTAAGATCAAGTCCTATAATTCTGTGCAAATCCAAGTAATTGAATCACTTTTTAATGGGTCTTCAAGGATTGTGATGTTATGCGTGGAGTTTGACTTCTCCTTGTTGACTTGCAACAAGTTACATTTTATGGATGTCGCATTTAAACTGCTGAGAATACCTGCAAGGGTGATGCACCCATTGGTGCCATTCAGCTTTAATCAATTTTTTTCCTGTTCATTTCAAAAAATGGAATGTATTGTTTTTGAATACCACTTGCAAAATGCATTCTGATTCACTGCACAGGGCTGGGAATCTACAATTTTTCAGGCTTACTCAGTACTTCCAGTAGTAAGATGCATGGTAAATGATAATTCTCAAACAGATGTTGGGTAGACTGTGGAAGGAAATTGTTGCACTCAAAGATGACTCTGTTTAGAGGTTATGAAATTAAACTTTTGATCACGGAGTTCAGATTTTCTTGTAAATTCTGTGTAGGATGAACTCCATTTCTCATTCCTGGAATTAAGTAGGTTCATTTTGAGAATTCAGCTATAGAGCTTAATGTGGCAGGACTCCTATAAAATGGAATGTAATTGTGGGCCCATGGCTATGGACTAAATTTAAGGATACCTTTTCTTTTGAAATTGTATTAACATCTTCAAAAAAAGTATTAAAACAAATGGTCATAGACTTGCACTAATTTAGGTATTGATGGATAATGTTTATATGCTACCTCAGCGTCCATGCCAATATTTTGAGTATGGTTAGTAGCACTTGGATCTGTGAAACATATTACTGTGGATCATCTTTGTTTGGATTCAGCCTTTGTACTGCTTGTAAATGTATTATACCTCGAGTTCAAATTCACTTTTTTTTTGCAGATCTTTAAGTTGATTTTTCAATATTTTCTGTGCTAATTTTTCACTGAACTATTTTTTTCTTCTCATTTAGGGTTCGATTTCACTATGGTCATCCAGACGTGTTTGATAGGCTTTTTCATCTCACTAGAGGGGGTGTCAGTAAAGCTTCAAAAGTTATCAATTTGAGTGAAGACATATTTGCTGGTTTGTTCCCATAGAACCTTTTGCTTTAATGCTTAGTTATATCATATATGTGATCTTTGGTTCTGCTAAGTAGCTTATAGCATAATTTCAAGTGCAGGTTTCAATTCTACACTTCGTGAAGGCAATGTTACTCATCATGAATACATACAAGTTGGGAAGGGCAGGGATGTGGGACTCAATCAGATTTCTATGTTTGAGGCCAAAATTGCTAATGGCAACGGCGAGCAGACTTTGAGTCGTGACATATACCGGCTTGGACACCGATTTGACTTTTTTCGTATGCTGTCTTGCTATTTTACCACAATTGGTTTTTACTTCAGTACTCTGGTATGCTGTGAATTTCTGTTCATTTATGAGAAATTGGAACTGTACACAAGATGTTGTAGATACTAAATACTTTGTTTTCCACTTACAGATAACCGTGCTCACTGTGTATGTATTCCTTTATGGCCGCCTTTATCTTGTTCTTAGTGGACTTGAAAAAGCTTTAATTAGTCAGAAAGCAGTTCGAGATAATAAGCCCCTTCAGGTGGCTCTTGCCTCTCAATCATTTGTTCAAATTGGAGTTTTGATGGCCTTGCCTATGCTGATGGAAATTGGCTTGGAAAGGGGTTTCCGAACTGCACTCAGTGAATTTGTATTAATGCAACTGCAACTGGCACCAGTATTTTTCACATTTTCTCTCGGTACCAAAACACATTATTACGGAAGGACTCTGCTTCATGGAGGTGCAAAATACAGGCCTACAGGTAGAGGGTTTGTTGTGTTCCACGCCAAGTTTGCTGAGAATTATAGGCTTTATTCTCGCAGCCACTTTGTCAAGGGTATTGAGATGATGATTTTACTTGTCGTTTACCAAATATTTGGTCAGCCTTATAGAAGTGCTGTTGCATATGTGTTGATTACCATATCTATGTGGTTTATGGTTGGAACCTGGCTTTTTGCTCCCTTCCTGTTTAATCCCTCTGGATTTGAGTGGCAAAAGATTGTTGATGATTGGACTGATTGGAACAAATGGATTAGTAACCTTGGAGGAATAGGTGTACCACCTGAAAAGAGTTGGGAATCATGGTGGGAGGAAGAACAAGAGCATCTTCGTCATTCTGGAAAACGTGGGATTGTGGCTGAGATATTGTTGTCTTTGCGATTCTTTATTTATCAATATGGGCTCGTATATCACTTAGGGTTCACGAAAAACAAGAGTGTTCTGGTATGTTATCTTTTGTAAATATGTTATTCTTTAATTTATTTGAATTTTTACTTCTTATGAAAAGATGGAAACTGCAGAATCAGTAGAGTTCTTTTTGTTGGTCGTAGGTCTATGGATTATCATGGCTGGTCATCTTAGTAATATTGTTCGTTATGAAGGTGAGCTACTGATTCTTGAATTTCAGTATATTTTCCATGCATACCCTTATACCTAATGTAGTAACTCAATTTCTGTGAGTAAATTTAATGGCAAGCCATCAGCCGGTATATTACTTCTTCTTTTTTTTTTGATAATTAGGTATATTACTTCTTAGGTTTGGATTTGTTCTATCTGACCTCCAAATGTTCTCTGAAAATCAACATTCCTGATGATGCCACTTGGTAATCTTGTTCTTGGGAGAAAGAATGCATGGACATTTAAAATCAATCTCTATGTAGAAAATTTGAGGATAAAAGCTAATTTCTTATAAAACTGCATTTGTTTGTTCAGACTTCAAAGTTTATATTGCAGCCCCATGAGAAATTATGAATTTTTTTGTTCCTCGGAAAGTGTTTTTTGAGTCCTGAATTTGCTAATTTGTGTTCGCACAGACACTCTTTCTATGGTTTGACATGCTTTTTTCCATCTTACAGACAGTATCTGTTGGAAGGCGAAAATTTAGTGCAAACTTTCAGCTGGTGTTTCGGCTAATCAAAGGAATGATATTCCTTACTTTTATCTCCATTCTGGTCGTTTTAATTGCACTAGCTCACATGTCTCCTCAGGACATCATTGTGTGCATACTTGCTTTTATGCCAACTGGCTGGGGGATGCTTTTGGTAAGTGAATCTGCAAGTTATGCAACATAATCATTGACTGTTCGTTATATTTCTCTTGATCAGCTAAATTAGAACTTTAGTTAGGAAGCTGTGCTCTTACTTGCATGCATGCTTGGGGATGATAGATGAGTAGGTTTGCTAGACAGGGTCTATACTTTTTTTGCAGCATAACTTGAAATGAAATTCGCAAATCATGAGTTTAATAATGTGAACTCAGAATTACATCAGCTTGCATGCCAGCTCCATTGTTAATCTAAATTTTGGATGTATTTTCTTCCTCTGCCACAGATTGCACAAGCTTGTAAGCCTATTGTTCATCGCGTTGGCTTTTGGGCTTCAGTTCGGACATTGGCACGTGGTTACGAGATTGTTATGGGGCTGCTTCTTTTCACTCCAGTTGCATTCCTCGCATGGTTTCCATTTGTGTCTGAATTCCAAACGCGTATGCTGTTCAATCAAGCATTCAGTAGAGGTCTGCAAATTTCACGTATTCTTGGTGGGCATCGGAAGGATCGCTCGTCTCGCAATAAGGAGTAATCTTGCCCACAGCAATATTTGTACATATACATATTTTGATATATTTATCATTCTGATTGTGTCAACCTGCCACTAATTTGATATATTTATCATTCTGATTGTGCCAATATTAGTACATATGGGGCTGCCTCCATATGTACTGTAACTGTTTTGTAATTATGAATGAACGAGGGAATGCTGGGGACATTGATTATGGATGAAGGTAGGGGACATTTTCAGAATTGGAAGTTTTGTGAAATCCTTAGCTTCCTTGATTCTCAAGTTATCTTGCATATGGGACTGGGGCTATGTAGCACTAGGAAAAGAATGGCTCTTAGATTTGCAAAATCAAAAAAAAAAAAATGAGCTTAATTTTTTTAAATTTTTTTACCGTAAACACATGGTGCAATTTCCTCTATTAACTAGGTGTACTATGCTTTTAAGCTGATGCACTTTGCATCATTCACAACTAATTCCAAAAGAAACCGCACAATGTTTTTCTGCTTCTTGTTTTGAAGGAAAAGCAAAAGGAGTTTAAATCTCATACAAATAAATAAATAAACAAAATACTGCAATAAGACTGTTTAGTATAAATGAATTCTACAAAATTTAAGGAATTAATTTGTAATTATAAATTTTGTATTTGGTTTAAATTAAATTCAGTTGGAATTTTAAATTTTAAATTTCATGGAATTGGTTAAGTATTTAAAAAAAGTTATTACATTTCAATAATCTTTTTATTTAGTTTTCTTTCTATATGCTTATTTAGTAGCGGATCCAGAAAATTTCATCTAGGGGCTGAATAAAAGTAAAAAAAAATTCAATGATCCAGATTAGAAATAAACTTATCGGGATTAAATTCTATACAGTTTCTCTTTTGTGAAATAATAATTGCTTCTTAAATTGATGTTGTACTTGAATCAATATTTCTAAACACGGTCTTGAAAAACAGATATGAGTTTTACTTTGTAATATATCTAAAAAGAAATGTTAAAAATTGATTAATTCTCTATTGATATGGACCATATAAAAATGAAAGAAATATAAATTTAGTATGAAGACTCCACAAATTTACAAACAATATCAATTTATCATGAAGACCAAAGTTACCTGGAACGTAATACGTTTCGGGCCGTGGTACAGGTACAAGAATTTAATACGTCACTTAATTTTTTTATGGTACATAGAGAGTATTACTAGTTGGTACGTTAATTTAATTCGTGTCATGATATACTGGAATTTTCGGGTCGTAAATTATATATATACATATTACAAAAATAATTTGCAAGAATATTAAATTTATTAAAATATAAAACTAAAAAAATAATAATAATCCATCCAAAAAAATAAATAAATTATAATAAATATAATTAAATTTAAAACTTTAATTGAAATTAAATTAAACTTTAGCAAGTATATTCATGTAAATTTTATTTTTCTTTATTAAATTTCCTTTCAACTTGCAAAAAAATGTCTATTAAAAAATAAACAAATGTAATAATGAATTAACTGGAAAGTAAAATAATACTACTGAGTTGAAATAATTTTTTTAATTACAGAAAAATAAAAGATTTTAGCCATGTGGACATTGACATTAGATAAAGGTGCACAAAGTATATGCTCACATCAGAATGCGTGAGGTCTCTAAAATTATAAAATCTAACGGTTCATAATAGATGACCCCCTGTTTTTTTAACCCAACGGATGAGCTTCTCCAGAAAATAAAGAAAAGAGAAAAGTTAAACGAGTTATAATTAAATGACAGCTCATGGTTTCATAACGTGGCATGACCTTTTAAGTCTTTTTAGTTATCTTCTTCTACCTCTGTTTTAGGTTTTTTGTTTTCTTCCTTCTTCCTTCCCCTGTTTTTCTTTTCTGGGACACACATACTGATACGCGGTACTATAGGGTTAGGAGCGAATTAGGGGAGCTGAGAGCTCAACCTTAGGGGGGGCTGACCAGGCGGAGGGGCTACCCATTAGGATTTCTCCGGTCAGCGAGGGGGTCTGAAGCCCACCTCAGCCTCCCTATGGTTCCGCCATTATCAGTGGTGGAATCAGAAAATTTCGTCGAAGGAGGCTAAATTAAGGTAAAAAAAACTCAAAGATCCAGATCAGAAATAAACTAATCGGGATTAAATTCTATACAGTTTCTCTTGTGTAATAATACTTGCTTCAGAAAATGATGGTGTACTTGAATCAATATTTCTAAGGTCTTAAAAAACAGATAAGAGTTTTACTTTGTAATATATCTAAAAAGAAATATTAAAAAAGTGATTAATTTTCTATTGATAAGGACGATATGATAATGAAAGAAATATCAATTTAGTATGAAGACTCGCAACAGATTTAGAAAAAAATATCAATTTATCATCAAGACCAAAGTTACCTGTAACGTAGTACGTTTTCAGTTGTGATACGGGTACGAAAATGTAATACGTCACTTAATGGTACATAAAGAGTAATGTTAGTTGATACGTTAATTTCATTCGTGTTACGATGTATCGATGTATCTGAATTTTCAGGTTGTCAATTATATATATAAACATTACAAAAATAATTTGCAAGAATATTAAATTTCTTAAAATATAAAACTAAAAAAAATAATAAATATTCGATCCAAAAAAATAAATTATAGTAAATATAATTAAATTTAAAACTTTAATTGAAATTACATTAAACTTTAGCTAGTATACTCATGTAAATTTTATTTTTCTTTACTAAATTCCTTTCAACTTGCAAAAAAAATGTCTATTAAAAAAAATAAACAAATATAATAATGAATTAACTGGAAAGTAGAATAATACTATTGAGTTGAAATAATTTGTTTAATTACAGAAAAATAAAGGTAATAAAAGATTTTAGCCCTGTGGACATTGACATTAGATAAAGGTGCACAAACTATATGCTCACATCAGAACGTGTGAGACATGCACAAGTCTCCAAAATTATAAAATTTAACGGTTCATAGTAGATGACCCCTTTTTTGCTTTAACCCAACGGATGAGCTTCTGCAGAAAATAAAGGAACGAGGAAAGTTAAACGAGTTATAATTAAATGACAGCTCACGGTTTCATAACGTGCAAGGCTTTTTTAGTCTTTTTACTTATCTTCTTCTTCCTCTGTTTTAGGTTTTTTGTTTTATATCTTCTTCCTTCCCCTGTTTTTCTTTTCTAGGGCACACATCCTAATACGCGGTACTGTAGGGTTAGGAGCGAATTAGGGGAGCTGATAGCTCAGCCTTTAGGGGGGCTGGCCAGGCGAGGGGCTACCCATCAGGATTTCTCTGACCGGCGAAGGGGGCTAAAGCCCACCTCAGCCCCCTTATGATTCCGTCCCTGTGCTTATTAAGAACAATTTTAAATTAAAATTTTGAATTTCAAAAGCACTTTTTTTCAGAGGGAGATAGAGGATTCAAATTTAAAATTCTCTGGTTGATTGTAAGCTTCCTAATAGAGGATTCTAAACGTATGTTTATCCTTCCAATTGGTGGATAAAAATGAAAAACAAAATGTATTTAAGCATTTTCTAATCAGAGGCTGAATCAATAGAGGGTGAGAGGCCACCCTCTCACAGCAACCGTCTTGAAAACCAGTGGTGAAGCCACATCATGTTGAATGGGATTACATGACCCCACTCAACTTTATAGAATTTATAAATACATCCTTAATATTTATTAGTCTCTCATTGGTGCATTGCTAAAAAAAATGGTTGTGACCCTATTTAAATCAAATTTCGGTAATTACATTCTTCTAAATTTTAGATTGAGTTTAGTATTTTCATAATAATTGTCTTATAATATTAAAATAACATAAAATAAAACAAGTGGAGTGAATATTCATAATTAATATGATGAACATTTTTATACTAAATTTTTTATTAAATTCCTTTCTACATCATTTTAAAATAAAAGTTTAAGTATTCTATAAATTATAGTTACAGCATACTATTTAGTTACTATATTAATTATGCATATGTGAGAGATTCTATATTGACTTAATTTTTTATTTACTACATTCTTAATTTTTTATTTACTACATTTATATTATGTAGATAAGACCATAAGATAAATGGGTACTCCTTATCAAAGGTGATAACTAATAAAATAAGTATTTTTTTATGAAAAATAAAGTTACTATATAAAACACCATGCATCTATATTTAAAATAAATTTATAGTATTATTATATTAAATTTTTATTTTGCATCCCGCTAATTCAAATTTTTGACACCATTTTATTGTGGGAGCCTATCCGCCTCTTCCCCTCTTCCTCTCCTTTCCTCCCACTACCACCATAGGCGGAGCCGCCACATAGGGGAGGAGGCCGTGTTCCTCCAAGTTCCAGTTAAAAAGTCGGCATGTACTAGTTAACTGGTCCATAATCTATATTTGTACAATGATCTTTGAAATAATGATTTTAATAAATTACAAATTTAAATTTAAAACAGCTAACTACTAAATTGCATTTAACCATTCAGTTTTTGATGTCGATATACATATTTTACATTATGATTAACTAAATGAGTGATTTTTTTTTCTTTTTTCAAACATAACACTATATATACAACCATTAAACGCACAAAAGAAAAGTACAACAAGAAATTGTTTTTCAACAAATACATTATGTACACTTCTATATAAAATTTATAAATTTCCTTTGAATGAAATTGTATTATATTTTCTTCTAGATCATAAATTATATATGTTTGTGGATTGGTTAACCGGTTTATTTCAATTTTTTGATATATTGGTTTCAAAGGCAAACCATTAATCATAAATTTTAAATACCACAAATGTAAACCTAAATCAATATATCGATTAATAGTGAAATGCAATTGAATTTTTAATTCTAGTTCAATTAATCAGTTTCATCAGGTTTTTTTGTCCATCCTTACCCTCAAGAATAGAGTGACATCGCTCCATTGTTGATGGATTATAATAAGTGAATATCAACAAATCTAAGAGAAAACCCTTGTTGTTCGTAAGGAATGAACCTGCAAGAGTAACAAACAACGGACGTAGTGTCCTGGTTCCACTCCGATGCCTAAGTTAGTAGTGTATTGTAGAATGGAATTGAATGAATATTTGAGTGGTGATCATACCTATTTATAGGGAATATTAAGTTGAGTAACCCTAACGTAGCAACACATGGACTCTTGTCTAGATAGACCCTATACTCCTGACTTGCAGCAGATTACCCCTATCCTGATAGGATTTCTATGTTAATCAAAACTGCTAACTTGTAGTTGGTAAGCTTTATCCGTTGATTCTGCTGGTAAGGTATCCTCAAGACTCTGTATGAGCTCCTTGTGTATGGGCCTTGATTACACAAATCATTGGTCCTCAACAGCTCTATTCAGATAGAGGACTCTCATGTGGGCCTTTGGCCTATGAGGGCTCTTACTGGACTATTATTAGTTGGGGGGGGGGGGGGGGGGGGGCGGCGCCCGCGCGGGGCGATTCTGGCCGCTCTGCTTGCCCCCCCCCCCCCGCGCCCCCCAATCTAGACACAACCAGTTATTTATGACTTGTTAGGCTCTCACCGTGTGCTTCCCCCACAGTGCTATCACCTACATTGAT
>CANYLF011880736.1:0-10371 GCA_948193215.1 Bocquillonia castaneifolia | reverse complement strand
TAAGTATATCAAGTGTGACATTCTTAATAGATATATCACAGTATATCAACCATCATCAAAATCAAATACAATATTAATAACACACATATATTTATATACATCACAAGTAACATACCATTTGAGCACATTTAAGCTCAATTCTAAATAATTCAATTTCTCAACCAAATAAACAATTCCACTTCACAAATTCCCATTCTTAATCAATCAAAATCTTATCAAATACACAATCATCTCATTTCATTCAACTTCTCACAAATTCACAAAATTCAACAATACCACATTATCAATCACATCATCAATCACCACACATAAATGATCTATTTATGAGAAAGGTAACATATCCTCACCATTTCCTTTCCAATCCTCACATTTCATTTCAAATTTCATGATGGCCACCTAGTGAGACTATCCCTAAGCTCAGTCTCACTATCTCACAATAATCGTGGGTAGCTATCCCCAGGCTCATCTTTCCCACATCACTTGTTTTTTTTCAGTGAAGCTATCCTCATGCTCAGCTTTCACTATCACACACTTTATCACACACAACCACCTTTCTCATAAATTTCACTTCTATGTGAGGAACAATACAATCACAACCAATTCACCTCAATTAACCATCCAAATAAAATCAACTTCCAAATATCAACTCATTTCACAAAAAGCATATTAACTTAAATAACATAAAAATTTCCATCCAATTCACAATTTACAAGTCAATTAAATTAAGTATTTGACAATTGTTTTAGCTTAGTTGTGTGTTTTTTTAATATTATTGTAATGTTTGTAATATTCAAAGGAATATTTTGTAAAGATACATATATTGTAAAAGTACAAGTGAAAACGTAGAAATGATTTCATTGTAAGTAATAAAGTAGGCTTGTTTTGTATATTTGACACATTGGTGTGCAAAATCCAACCAACAATGTAATACCCGTGATTTTCATAGTAATTTCTTCCACATTAATTTATTTTAATTTGGGATTAATTAATTAATTTCAAAAATTAAATTATTTTTTTTGAAATTTAATTAATTGGTCTGGAATTAAATTTATCGGATTTAATCTTGGAAAATTAAAAAGGTAGTTCGGGATGTTATTTTGATCCAATTTTCTACTTGAAAGTGTTAAAATATTATATGAAGCCATGTTTAAAATTTGAGATCAATCCGAGTTCGGCTTAAGAAATAATCAAAGAAAAGGACCAAAATGAAAACAGAAAACTTTGTCTTATATACCCAAATCAACTACTGGGCTTAATTGCAACCAAAAACTCCAAATAAAATAGCGACTACAGTACCCCTAATTCTCTACAGCTATCACTGTAGCCCCTGTTGATCCCGTCGACCGTTAACGCTCCTCCGGCCACCATTTTCAATAAAATTGGTGTCAAATTAACGGGCTTGAAGCCTGCAATTGTATTTTTGGTCATGAATCGGAGGAGAATGAAGCTTCACAAGGAGAACCATCGTCGGCCTCCGTCGTCCAAGGTGCTCCGTCTATTTTCAACTAAAATTGACACCGTATATGTGTAGATCGACTCGATTAGTGTAGGATTGCACTGAACCGCGATCCTAATTACCACCAGAAGACGGTGAACAGAGGAGGGAGGCTTTCTCAGCACCGGTGATCTTCGAGCCTTCTCTCCGGCCAACTCGAGGCGCTTTAGGGCCCGTGAGAGTTATGAATGGACTCCCTTGGTGATTGCGCTTCAATCTAGGCTGGTCTGGTGGCTTTCCAGCCACCATAGACGATGGCATGTGAGGTTCACGCGCTACCGTTGACGTAGGCAGTGGGCCCCACTCTAGCCATGCCCAAAAATATTTTTATAAAATACTATAAATTATTTCAGACAACTTTAATAGAGGACCAATAGGCAAATAATGTGTAGTTTTTAAATTAAAAATCACGGAAGTCGTTTAGCAGTATATGGAAGTTCTCAAAATACGTGTTACGCATTTAATTTAATTTATCTAACATTGTTTATGTTATAAGCATGTAAGTTATAATTAACTTGAATTAGGGTTTGAACGAATTAATTTAATGTCCGGATTAATAAATTGAATATTAGGACTGCTTAGACCGTATAACTGAATATTGGATTCTCGGACTATTGAGAACTGTTTGGACTTTAAATAAGTATAAATTGATAGAATATAAAATGGTGCGATAAGTTCGATAAATATATAGATATAGATGATGTTGGTTAATTGCTATAACTATTGTGTTTGGTAAATCCGGGTAAACTGGTAGGCCCGGTAATTGCCCGTGATTATAGAAGTGTTGTTTTTATTGTAGGCTGGGCTCCACTTCGGTGGAGAGATGTCCATTTTACAAGGGAGGTTCTATCGAATTTTTGATAGAATTTTCTCGTAAAACGTGATATCGGGTTAAATGAACTAAATCATATAACGCGTTATAATTATAGGATGATAATCTACGTTATAATCTTTAAATAGAAATCTAGAGTCCAATAGGAATTAGGTTATGTCTTTAATCTAAATTATATTTCTTTTATGCATTTTGTAGAGAGTAGCAGAGGTAGAGGTCGTGCAGGCAGCTCCGGAACGCAGGGAGGCACTCACTCCAACTGTGAATTAGATACATATTTATGAATTGTGTATAGATTTATTCTCATATTATAGTATTACCATTGTTATAGATTCATTTCATTTTTTTACATGCATTTTACATTTTTAGCATTTATATATATGTGTGTGTGTGTGTGTGTGTGTGTGTACTCTTAATTAAACATTACGTATAAATATATGCATATTCTGTACTGTTATGCTTGTGTGGTTGTGCTATTTTATTTGATTGATGTGTACGGACGGAGGATCACTGTGGTATGAGCTACCTCGTGGGTGTCGCCAGGCTATGTGCACACAGAGTGTCAGGTATGTATACTAACCTGGGGGTGATGGTCCGGGCGTGCTCGATGAGGTTTGTCTAGGGCGTCGATCTTTCTTTCATTACGATGGCGTGCTCGATGAGGTTTGTCTTGGGCACCAGATGAATGAGTTGGATAAAGAGACCCACGTGGAAAAGAGAGCTTAATGGCTGCAGGGGGGTAGAGGTCCTTAGGTGTTCTACCTCAATCCTCCTCCTTTCTGTATTTTCATCATGCATGTGACTGTGTGTATATTTATATATATTATTATATAAATATTATTGCATGATTGTGTATGGCTTAGGGTGTATTTTATAAATATGTTTCTGATTCACTCAGTAAGGTCTGACCCCCCTCAACTTTATTTTTCAGGATTCTTCTCAGACCTCAACAGTCAGGTCTTTTCGCCGGACTTCTTCTTCTCCGGCAATTTTGTGAAGGTTCTTACTTATCTTTCAGATGTAATACTATTCTAGAAGCTGCAGTAGCAGGTTTATTGTATTAGGATGTTATGCTTAAGATTATGTCGGATATGTATCTTGATATGGCTATGATGCTGTTATCTTTAGATGATTTTGAATTATATCTTGGATGATTATAGCCCTGGGAGGCTCCAGCTGGATTGTAGGTTATGTTATGATTACAGATGATATTGTTATGGATTGCATATGTTCATTATTAGCATGTTTATATTTATTCATGTGGAACCAGAATGTATAATTTTGGCATGTTATAATTGTTTATGATGTTTTATCAGGTTTTAGGCTAGCCACGGGTTCCGGTAGCATAGAGCTTTCCTGTTCCCTAGCACCAGTCACGTAACCTGGGTTTGGGTCGTGACATACGATAAAATTGAATCGATTTTAATAAAACAATTTAAGTAGTTTTGTTTATGGTTTGAGCTTTTTAAAAAATTGGTTTTTGATGCTCAATTCGGTTTTCCGAATAAGAAAAAAATTGAACTGATAAAAAAATTGAAATTTTATTTTTGGCCTAATTATCAAAACATACCCAAACTTTTCAATTTTTAACAATTATATCATTAATTTTCAATAATTATCTAGTAAATGCTAATCTATCAATACTTTATCAAAAACACTATGTGATTACTTTTTGGATTAAAAAATATCATTGTAACTTGTCAAAATAGTTATTTTAACTTTTGAGAGACAAACTGACTCAAATATTACATGTTGGTTACCTGAAAGAGTTAAAATACACTTATTTATTTTGACTTATATGTTGTAATTTTAGATAATAAGTTAAGCATATACTTTTAAAAAAAAATAAAATTATATATTTTGACTATTACAGTTGATGCAGTATTCAACTTATTAATTTAATTTTTTATTTTTTTCTTATAAAAAATTGTTACAGTGAGTCACACAATCATTTTTTACCTGTTAAAGTGATTACAGAGTACTTTTGAAAAAGAATTGATAGATTAGCATTTATTGTGTAATTATTGCAAGTTTGTGGTATAATTGTTAAAAGTCAAAAGTTTCGGCATTTTTTTTGGTAATTAAGCCTTTTTTTATAAATTATATATATATATATATATATATATATATATATATATCTGTGTGTGTGTGTGTGTTTATTAATTTTTTTTTTTATAAAAATATATAAGAATATAATAAACATGTATAAACAAATAAAAATAAATATTAAATCAACCGAGCTAAACCAAAACTAAATATTTAGTTTGGTCTAGACACAGTCCTTGAACCAATTCGTTTCCAGAATGTCTTTTTTTAAAAACTGATCAGTTTCAACTGGTTTAGATCATATCGAAGTAAACTGAAATGATGCACATTCCTAATTTGACACTTGGCAGAACAAACCTAAAGTATTGATAACATGGAGTATTGAAGCAAGCCCCTTTTTAGCACTAACAATCCGATCACCTCCATTTTCTATACTAAGGAAAAATATCTTCTTTCACAATTGTTTTTCTTTTTTTATAAGTAGTTGTCAATAGATGAATCCCAAACCTTTTGAGATTAGTTCATGCGAGGGAGCCCAACCTTTTTAACTTAGATTATTTCACTGTGAGAAAGTTAATGTCCAGCTGAAAACCCCCTTTTCAATGAAGATGATCTATTTTTATAGTTATTTTTCAAAAAATAGTAAATGGTATAATTTTTTTCTTAAAATAATATAACTTTACAACTTTTAAGGAAAACCATATTATTTAGGTTTGTGCATCGGTCGATTTGGTTTTTGAATGAGTTTTTATGTGGTTTTGTTGTAAATTTAAACCAAACCAAAATTATATATAAACCCAAGTTGAACTGAATTAAATTATTTGATTTATTCTGGTTTGGTTCAATCGATTTAATTTTTTTATTTTTTAAAATATTTTTCTTTTATTACATATTTATTCAATATGTGTATGAATAAAAAAATGAAATTTATTTTTTCAGTTTGGTTCGGTTTTACAAAACCAAATCAATGACCAAAAATTGAATTTTATTAACTTCTCGTACCAAACCGAACCACACAACCGAATTGATCGAATCACAGTTCAAAATTCAATTTAATTCAGTTTGGTTTTCACGAACCCCTAGTATTATTTACTCACAATTTTTAGTGCATCGTCAATTTTAATAGATTTTTAAATATAATCGAGTAAAATCAATTCAAGTCAACCTTTGTTAAGTCTCAGTCTCATTTGGAAAAAAAGGGTAACGAAACAAAATTGGAAAAAACTACGGTCATGTATTTATGAATTGATTATTTGGAAAAATCATACCTCACCAAGAAAATCTTGCCTAGCTCCGTTCTATACTTCTATATCTTATTTATTGATCTGATCAATTAAAAAGTGCCTTTTATGTTTAATTTTTTTAATTTTAAAAATATTTTCTATGAGTTAATTTAACCATGGTCAACCTTCATATTGACAAAAGGAATTACTGATCCCAATTATTATTGCTATTGTCTGTTATAATCAAAATCATTTTTTTATCCTTCTAAAATAAGAACAAACAAACACAAATTTTTCGAATGAGTTTTTATGTGGTTTTGTTGTAAAATTAAACCAAACCAAAATTATATATAAACCCAAGTTGAACTGAATTAAATTATTTGATTTATTCTGGTTCGGTTCAATTGATTTAATTTTTTTATTTTTTTAAATATTTTTCTTTTATTACATATTTATTCAATATGTGTATGAATAAAAAAATGAAATTTATTTTTTCAGTTTGATTCAATTCTACAAAACCAAATCAATGACCACAAATCGAATTTTATTAACTTCTCGTACCAAACGGCACCACACAACCAAATTGATCGAATCACAGTTCAATATTCAATTTAATCCGGTTTGGTTTTTACGAACCCCTAGTATTAGTTACTCACAATTTTTAGTGCATGGTCAATTTTAATAGATTTTTAAATATAATTGAGTAAAATCAATTCATGTCAACCTTTGTTAAGTCTCAGTCTCCTTTGGAAAAAAGGGTAACGAAACAAAATTGGAAAAAACTTCGGTCATGTATTTGTGAATTGATTATTTGGAAAAATCATACCTCACCGAGAAATCTTGCCTTGCCCCATTCTATACTTGTATATCTTATTTATTGATCTGATCAATTAAAAACTGCCTTTTATGTTTAATTTTTTTTTAATTTTAAAAATATTTTCTTTGATTTAATTTAACCATGGTCAACCTTCATATTGACAAAAGGAATTACTGATTCCAATTATTATTGCTATTGTCTGTTATAATCAAAAGCATTTTTTTTATCCTTCTAAAATAAGAACAAACAAACACAAATTCACATACGTTATATGCTAGAAAATATATATGCTAATTGAATCTGGTTACTGCTCGTTTAGTGGTGTTAACGTAGTAATGTTAAGTGTTGGTCATTAGGAGGCTAGAGATAACTGAAAGTAGGGGTGTGCATCGTTTCAGTTCGATCAATTCGGTGCACAAAATCCCTAAACTGTCAGTTTTTTTTAGGTCTAAAACTGGAACCGAACCGTCAAAAAAAAACCTTGAAAACCAAAATTTGAATCAACCGTTTTAAACTTCAATACTATTTGAAGTCAGTTATGTTAAATTGGTTTGAGCCTCTTATTTTGAGCTTGTCTAATGGGCCATATATAAATATTATGAACTAAAATTCATGGGTTTACTTAACATGATTCTCATGGGTTTGATAATTACATACATACATCCATAGTTTGCAATAACATCCATAGTTTGATAATTACATACATCCAATAATCCAAAAAATTTTAACTCCTGCCTAATAGATACTTAGTGCAGGAAATATAGGAAGCATCAAGCATGCATATATATATTTTATACATAAAAAAAAAATTACTGCTGCATCAAAAAATAATAAAGATAGCAGCAACCTATACACTGTCTATCTCTATCATATATGTACACAAAAAATTTTCCTGCATGAGCAAAAAAAATAACAGCATGTGCAGGAAGCATCTATCTACAAATGCACAAGTGGTACTAAAATCTGCAGCTAAAGTAGAACCAAAAACAACACAGAATTTACAACAACCATATGCATGTCAAATTATAACAAAAATTAGAACAAAAATAAATGAAATTAACAAAATTTATAGTGAGCTCAGAATCCATAAATTTTTCCAAGTCATTTTAGAAGGCGAGATGATAATGTTGCTGAACTACAACACTAACAGCAGGCGTTATATGTTAGACATAAAGGTGGAAGCTTCATCATTGCCCAATAGTTTATATTTTTTAAACTGAAAATAATTTTTAAGAAAATAAGATAAATAATAAGTAGATAAAATTTTTTAAAGAATAAGATAAATATTTACAGTTTTTAAAAGAAGTAAGAAAGAAGTTTGAAGTTAATTTTTTATACTTAATTAAAATAAAATAAAGTAGAAAAGATTTAGTTTGAAAACTGATAAAACATGTTTCATTCAATGTAACACTCATTTTTTTTAAATCATTTATACATATAATTAGTATATTCTCAACAAAAATATCTACTTAATCATATAACAAACTTTCATATAAAGATATTAAATAATAATCTTTAACTTATTTTTACTCTTTATTAAATAAAATTTAAGTAATACTAATAATAAGAAAATGCTTTCCTCTAAGATCGTTGGAGTCTAGCCACATGGAGCTCTGCCAAATCTAGCCTTCTCTTTCTATTTGATTTTCCTGCAATACTAGATTATTGAGAAAAATAATGAGATTGATGCTTAGTGAGAAAATAAGCCTATATATATAAATAAATATAATCAACTTAATCTTTGAAGTCTTTTTCTTAGACTTCCTCAATTACTGACATAATATGCCAGTTTATATAAATCTGTCACAGCATAACCATATCAACCTATAATTATCATAGAATTAATTTACAATAAATTCAGATTCAACCAATTCCAAATTTTTCAACCTAATAAATAATTCAATATCATAAGTACTTTTCCATCATTTCATAATTTCAATCAATTCATAATAATTTTATTTTTATCTCTCAATCAATCAACATCTCATCCAAATCACTACCATCTCAATTCTTTCAGCTTCTCACCATTCTACAAATTCAACAATACCACATTTTTAAATCATATCATCAAACACCACACATAAATGATCCACTTACGAGAAAGGTAAAATATTCGCATACAGCCTCCTTTCACTTATGAGAAAGGTATATATAATTCATAAAATTTCAATTTAATCAATATCTCACCATAATGACAATTCAACCATTTACACAAGAATTTTCAAAAATACACAAATTAAATTACAATACCGGGTTGATGACTCATCCTCACTGTCGCTCCCGGGTTTTTTCTGGGGAACAAATATTTTTTTTAGCAACGGGGAGGGGTTGTTCCTATTTGAAAAGGAGTCAACACGAATCGTTTTGAGTGCTATTGGAACACTTTAACTGGTCTGCGAATGTGTGGATTCGGAGTCGGTTACGTGTAGGGAATGTTATAGCACCCCTACAACGCCCAAACTTGGTACTTAAATTGTGCTTATATTTACATTATTTATTTATGCTTTGTTTTATTTTTGAATAAACAATTTGAAATAAAAAATGACTCCAAAATAATAATTAAGTTTTATGTTATGATCTTTAAAAAAATGGAATAAATTGGAAAAGATCGGAAAGTTGAGAAATTGGAAAATAAAATTGGAAATTGTGCGTGGCTTGTAAAAGCAAAGAAAATGATTTTTGAAGATGATATTTCTGAAAATAAAATTTAGAGAGAGGTGGACCTGAGCTGATGCTCTGAGAAGAATTATTGAGCGAACCTTAGCTGAGGTTCTGAGAAGAATTGATTGGGCGAACCTGAGCTGATGTTCTGAGAAATTGATTGGGCGAACCTTAGCTGAGGTTCCGAGAAGAAATATTGGTCGAACCTTAGCTGAGGTTCTGAGAAAAATGTTGGTTTGACCTTAGCTGAGGTTCTGAGGCGAACCTTAGCTGAGGTTCTGAGAAAATGATTGGGCGAACCTTAGCTGAGGTTCTGAGAAAATAGTTGAAATGGCGGACTTGATTTTAGAATTCAACTTCCAAAGGCCTACGTACCTGTTTGACGGGATCAAAGTCCATGTAGTTCGAGTTAAAATTGATTTTAGAAAACTTAGGAAAAAGCAGAGTTGACCGGGCAAACTCAAGCTTGGGCTTTTGAGAAAATGATTGGGCGAACTTTGGCGAACCTGAACTTAGGCTTTGGGGAAATGATGGAGTGAACTTGGTTGGGGATTTGAGAAAAGGTGGAACTACTTGGGAATTTGAGAAATTTAGGAAAAAGAGGACTTGACTTCGGAAATTAATTGTCGAAGCCCTACGTACCCGTTTGACGGGACAAAGTCCACGTAGTTCGAATGTTAAAATGATTTAATGAAAATTTTGAAAGGGCGGACTTGACTTCGGAATTCAGTTGCCGAAGGCCTACGTACCCATTTGACAGGATCAAAGTCCACGTAGTTCGAAAGTAAAATGATTTTGAAGAAAATTTGGAAGGGCGGACTTGACTTTGGAATTTAATTGCCGAAGGCCTACGTACCTGTTTGACGGGATCAAAGTCCACGTAGTTCGATTTTGAAAAGATTTGAGGAAAACTTTAAGAAAGTTTTTAAATAACTTGATTTTAAAGAGAAATTTATTTTTAAAGATTTAAGTATTCCCTTTATGAGGGGAAATTTATTATTATTTACTATTATTTCAATTACATCTTTTAAAGATATAATTTACTTTTGTTATTTTCTATTTTTCAATTATATCTTTTTATCTATAAGATATAATTTACTTGCCGTGTTTTAGAATATTATATTTGAATCTTCAATTAGAAATAATTTTGAGTATTTAATTTAATCACATAATTTTATATAATAATTTTTGATATAATCGCTTCAACTATATTTTCATCCGAAAGATATAGTTTACTATTTAAAATTTTTATATTTAATCCCTTCATTTAAAGGAATTTATATAATTCGTATTTTTA
>CANYLF011880635.1:0-11532 GCA_948193215.1 Bocquillonia castaneifolia | reverse complement strand
CATGTATATATAAATTAATAAACAATATTTTAATGCACACATATTTATATTATTATTTATGCATGATGTCTATATGATTTAATATAAATTATAAATATCAATTAAATAAATATAATTATTAATAATAATATCTAAAATATTCATATGCATTCTATGAATAATATCATAAATATGAAATTAACTCACAGGTGGAATGGGCGCCTCCGTACGCTCTCGACGTACTCAGACCTGCTCGGTCTCTCGGATTATCTACAGAATATATAAACAGTAACAAAGACTCAGAATAATGAATAAATCCTAATTCTTAGAAATTCTAGAATTCTATATATAAACGTGTTGCATATACATCTGCTTAACTTTAACGGTAATCGTAACTTATATTTCTAACGTCTAAACCCGATGACACGTTTTACGAGAAATTTCTACCAAAATTTTGGCAGCATTTCCTCTTTAAATTGGATATCTCTCCACCGTAGTGGAGCTCGTTTCTATAAGCAAATACACGTCTATAATCATCGCCACATGCTGGGCCTACCAATTTACCCGGATTTATCATCACAGACATTACAGTAATAATAAATAATATTTTTATTTTATTATTTTCATATTGAACTCTTCGTACCATTAAATCTATCAAAGTATACTTATTTAATGTCCATCAATACCAATTAATATTAGTCCGATATTTATACCGTCTTAACTCGATTTATAATTCGATTAATTAATCAGTCGATCTATCTTATTTATTTAAATACCAATTTGATCCTAATATAACTTATTTAAGATCCTAATAATATATTTAAAGCCTAAATATATAAATTAGACGCTAAACACGCATTTTCGGGATTTCCACGCACCGCATTTTAACTTCCGGGATTTTTAATTTAAAAAGTACACATCATATGCCTATCGATCCTTTACAAAAGTTGTTTGAAATAATCTATAGTATTTTTAAAAAATAAAATTGAAATGTTCCAGGTGGGTCCCACTGGACACCGCCTACGGCTGCGCGTGGTCCACCTTCGTCACTGCAGATGGCGGCCTTTGGGGCCACCAACTTACCCAAAGTGTTGCCTCCTCCTCAGAAGTCCTACAGCAGCCTCCACGCACCTCCCCTGTGTCTGAGATGGCCGGATCAAAGCCGAGAAGGCCGTCAGACTCAAAATCGCTGGTGAGCTTCGTTCTCCGGCTTCCTTGACTTGCTTCGATCGCAGTTGGTGTCTAAAATACTCTACTCAAGACAATCTATGAGTTTGTGGAGTCAGTTTGGTCAGACGGTGGCCGAAACGTGGTGGGCAAGGGAGGCCGATTGTCACCGGACTTTGAAGCTTCGGTTCTTCTTCCTCTGTCGATGGCAGTGGCTGTTCTTGGTGTCAAATGAAAGAGGACGTTGAGCTTTTTAATTTGACTACTTACTAGCATGAAACGGAGGTCTGTAGACGATGAATGATTGAGAAAATCGATAGGTGCTACAGTGGCAGTTCGAGAGGATTTGAGGACTGTAGCTGTAAATAATTTTTGAAGTTTTTATTTTCAGTTGTGCCCATCTGCCAATTTGTATATATAAGTTTTATGTTTTTAATTTAGTCCTTTTCTTCAATTACTTCCTATTCCAAACTCGGATTGATCCCAAATTTTAAGCACGAGTTCGTATAATATTTTAACATTTTCATGTAGAAAATTAGATTCAAATAACATCCCGAACTACCATTTTTAATTTTTGAATATTAAATTTGATTAATTTAATACCGGGCCAATTAATTAAATCCGAAAAAATAAATTTAAATCCCATCTCAATTAATTAATCCTGAGGTAAAATAAATTAATTCGGATAAAATTGATGGTGAAAATCACGGGTATTACATTCTCCCCACCTTAGGAAAATTCGTCCTCGAATTCAAAACATACCTCATTGTAGAAACAAGTGAGGGAATTGTTCTCGCATGTCCTACTCTAACTCCTAGGTACATTCCTTAACAGAGTGGTTTCTCTACACCACTTTCACCATTGGAATCGTCTTGGATCGTAGCTGTCTCATCTGATGGTTAATGATAGCCACTAGGTATTCATCATACTTCAGATCCTCTCCAATCTCAACATCATCTGTCTGAATCACATGTGAAGGATCTGGGATGTATTTCCTTAACATCGACACATGAAATACTGGGTGAATTCTAGATAACTCAGGTGGTAAAGTCAATCTGTAGGCCACCTTGCCAACTCTAGCCTCAACCTGATACGGATTAATGTATCTCAGTGCTAGTTTACCCTTCTTACCAAATCTCATTACTCCTTTCATAGGTGACACCTTTAAAAACACCCAGTCTCCAACATCGAAAGAAACATCTTTCCTCTTCGGATCTGCATAACTCCTTTGCTTGCTGAATGCAGTCTTTAACCTCTACTGCATCAATAGAACTCTCTATGAAGTGATTTGGACTAACTCCGGTCCAGTCAGTTGTCTCTCACCAACATCCCAACACAATGGTGATCTACATTTCCTACCATAAAATGCTTCAAACGGTGCCCTCTCAATACTCGTATGATAGCTGTTATTATAAGCAAACTCTATCAACGGAATATTTAGATCCCAATATCCACCAAAATCCATAGCACACATACGTAGCATATCCTTTAGATTCTGTATAGTTCTCTCTAACTGTCTATCCATCCATGGGTGAAAAGCTGTTATAAAGTTCAGTATGGTTCCCAGAGTTGACTGCAGTTCTCTCCAAAATATCGAAGTAAAACTAGCGCCTCTATCTGAAGCAATCGACTCTAGAACTCCATGTAACCGTACAATCTCCGAGATATACAACTTAGCTAACTTATGCACAGTATAGGTTTTCTTCATAGGTATAAAATGAGCTGACTTGGTCAATCTATCTATAATCACCTAAATCAAGTCAAATCCGCTCCGAGTACAGGGTAACCCAGTCACAAAATCCATGGTGATCATGTCCCGCTTTCATTCAGGAATGGATAATGACTATAACAACCCATAAGGTCTCTGATGCTCTAATTTCACCTTCTTGCAAGTCATGCACCTGGACACAAAATATGCTATGTCCTTCTTCATTCCACTCCACCAGTACATGCTCGTCAGATCGTGATACATCTTGGTTGTACCAAGATGTACATTGTAAGGTGAATACTATGCATCTTCCATGATCTCCTTCTATAGATCATTAACCTTCTGAACACATACTCTGTTAGCCATCCTCATCATACCTTCACCATCAATTTTAAACTCATCTGTTGTTCCTTGTTGTATTTATGTAAGTATCTTCTGTAACTTTGGGTCCCGCAACTGAGCTTCCTTCACTCTGTCTAAATATACATATTTGACTTTGAACTATGCTAATAGACTTCCAGATTCATGTAACCACCACTATAATCTCTGGTCAAACAACTGATCTATCTCTCTGTACAAAGGTCTCCTCTATACACTGATATGGGCAAGACTTCCTACTGACTTTCTGCTCAAAGCATCAGCTACCACATTTGCTTTCCAAGGATGATACAAAATAGAACAGTCATAATCCATCAGCAACTCTAACCATCTGACCTGTCTCATATTCAGGTTACTCTATTGAAATATATACTTTAAACTTTTATAATCCGTATATATTTCATAGGGTACACTGTACAAATAGTGTCTCCAGATCTTCAATGCAAATACAACTGCTGCTAACTCCAGATCATGAGTAGAGTAATTCTTCTCGTGGTTCTTCAACTGTCTGGAAGCATAGGCTACTACACGCCCCTTCTGCATCAACATACACCCTAACCCCACTCGAGAAGCATCACAATACAATGCAAAGCCATCAACTCCAGAAGGTAAAGTCAACACAGGTGCTATTGTCAACCTTTCCTTCAATAGCTGAAAACTGTTCTCACAAGCTTCATTCCACTTGAATCTGACATTCTTCTGAGTTAACTTGGTCAATGGTGCTGCAATTCAAGAGAAATCCTTTACAAATCTCCTGTAATAACCTATTAAACCCAGAAAGCTTCTGATCTCAATAACCGTAGTGGGTCTGGGCCAATTTAGCACTGCCTCTATCTTCTTTGGATCCACCTGTATACCTTCCTTAGACACCACGTGTCCTAAGAAAGTCACACTATCAAGCCAGAATTCACACTTTGAGAATTTAACATATAGTTACTCTTTTCTCAAAGTCTCCAACACCAATCTCAGATGCTTTTCATGTTCCTCTACACTCCTCGAATATACCAAAAAATCATCGATAAAGACTATCATAAATCTATCCAAAAATGGTCTGAATACCCAATTCATCAAGTCCATAAAGGCTATTGGAGCATTAGTCAGCCCAAAGGACATCACTAGGAACTCATAATGACCAAATCTGGTATGGAATACTGTCTTAGGAATGTCTGCCTCCCTGATCCTCAATTGATGATACCCTGACCTCAAGTCGATCTTAGAAAAACACTGGGCTCCCTGAAGCTGATCAAACAGATCATCAATGCATGACAAAGGGAATCTGTTCTTGATAGTCACTTTATTCAACTCTTTGTAATCAATACAGAGTCTAAGTGTACCATCCTTCTTCTTTACAAACAAGATAGGTGCGCCCTATAGAGAAATACTGGGCCTAATGAATTCGCTATCCAGTAACTCATGTAACTGCTCCTTAAGCTCTTTCAACTCTACTGGAGCCATCCGATATGGAGGAATAGATATAGGAATAGTTCTCGAAACTACATCAATACAGAACTATATCTCTCTGTCAGGTGGTAACCCTGGTAACTCCTTTGAAAACACATCAGGATACTCGCATACTACTGAGACTTCACTCACATCTCTAGTTGCTACTGCCGTGTCTCTGACAACAGCTAAAAATCCCTGACATCCTCACCTGATCAATTTCCTAGCAGTAATTACATATATTAGATTCTGAGGCTTTCTAGATTTCTCGCCTCTGAACCTAAATTCTTCCTCATCAGGCATTCTGAATATCACCTCTTTCTCTCTCCAATCCAAGGTAGCAAAATGTTGAGATAGCCAATCCATTCCTATAATTACATCGAAATCCATCACATCTAGAAGTATCAACTTTGCCATCATCTTTCTATCTTCAATTTTCATAGAGCATATCGAAAAAATGACATTAGTGACCAAGACTTCACTCAACGGAGTGGTCACTGACAACGGAGTCAACATTCTAGTCCCCTTATAGTTAACTCTCGATGTAAACGTAGGAGAAATAAAAGAATGGGTAGCACCAGGATCAAATAAGACAGAAGCATATGCACCACATACTGAAATAGTACTTGCCATCACTGTATTTGTCGTCTGAGCGTCCTGTGGAGTGAGTGTGAAAACTCTAGCCTGGCCTCCACTCTGCTGTGAAGTAGATGCCTACCCTGTACCTCTACCACCAGCTCTACCACCAAATCTACCTCCATTTCTTCCCCCAAAGCCTCGACCTTGCTGGCCGATTATCTGAAATCCACTCTGGGAAGGGCCCGCCTGATAAAGTTCTCCTATGAAGGGAGCAGGGTACTGAGGACGTAGCTATGATGGTGGCTGAGCCACACTAGATGCCGTAGAATCTAGATGAAACTGAGCCTGGTTCAAGGAAGGATAAATCGGACAATTCCTCGCATAATGTCTTAGTTGTCCACACCTGTAACACGAATTAGGGGCCAAATGACATGGTCCCTAGTGGACCCTTCCATAGTTACGACATGAAATATGGCCAGAACTATAACCACTGAAGCTACTCTGACCACTACTATTACTGATAGATCTCGACGGTGAACTACCTCTACCCTCTACCATGTCTACCATTACTTTGTCCTCGTTGTCCATAACGAACCCGCTGAGCTGACCCTTGCTGACCATACCTCTGTCCCCCGCCAGAGCCAATCTAAAAATTTGCCTGAGTAATTTGCATGCCTCCGCCAAACTGACCCCCAAAATATCCACTATTTGCACCACTACTCTGGCCTCCAAATCTAGAATTCCCAGCACCCTGAGATAAGGACATTGTACAATGTCTTCTAAGCCTCTGCTCTATTGCCGCAGCCTCAACATAAATGAAATCAAGATCATACCCGTGGGTCCTCATACTGGCATACTGTAGACCTAAACCAGAAACATACATCTGAACTAACTCATTTTCATTCTGCACCAAAGGACCAGCAAACCTCATCAGTCTACAAAATCTATTAGTATAACTCTTAACAGATTCATTCTGCTCCCTGAAAATCTGTGTAAAAGCTAATCTATTCTCAAACTGGACATTCAGTGGTAGATAGTGTCGTTTAAACCTTCACTTAAATTCTTCCCAAGTGATAGTATCCATGGCTGGTCTAATAGCGAAAATGAACCAGTCTAAAGCCTCACGCTCCATACAGCTCTCCACCATCTGTAATCTCTGTGCATCATTCTCTACCAGTCTAATCCGTCCTCTTATCACATTCAGAAAATCAAGAACATCCCCCATACCATCAAAAGGAGCTCTAAAGGACCTAATGAACATGCTGGTTGTTTCCAGATCAGTCATGTGTCAAGGTGTTTGTAGTCCCTGAGCAATACCCCGAGCCATAGCCTCTAAAGCGGCTGGGACAACACCTAAATATCCCTGTGCTGGCTGTTCAGGCATTCCATCCCCTTCAAGTTCATCTTCGGCGTGTTGGCGCCTCCTCGGATTCCTCGATCTACCTCAGTGCCTAGGCTGTTTAGGTTCCTCTAGAGCGGGAGGAATTTCCCCATGCTGCGAACTAGCATCGTCTTCCCGTTCAGCCTCTGGCAGCGGTACGTTTCTACATCTTCTAGGCAGCATTCTGAAAATAAAACACGTATAATATAAAAACTATATAAATTCTAGCGGAACACTGAAATCTAAAAAAAAGGAAGACTTAACAAAACGATAAGGAATCCTATGCTGCAGTTGTTTCAAGAAAGACTCTGACACTTTATATAATTATATCTATAAAGTAAAAACAATTATTCTGATACTAACTTTGTCATGACCCAAACCCAGGGTACATGACCGGCGTTAGGGAACGGGAAAAACTATATGCTACCGAAACCCGTAACAAGCCTTTGATCTATAATACCGACAATTATAAATAGATATACCAATCTTCATATATATAAACACTCCACACAATATATTTATTATCTCAAACTCATTAAAATATAATATCAAGCATACTGAACTGGAATCTCACACATTACACCACTCACAATATATCAATATAGTAATGAGTTTTACACAACATGATACTTTTATAAAAATATAAACACACGATATTTATATTCAAACTCAAACCTAAGCCAAAGAGTTCTACTGCAGCTCTAGATAGAAAACCACACAATTACTGAAAATAAAACATACGTCAAGTGGCCGGTGAAGTAGGAATCTGGCGTAACGACTCAACGTACAAGGTCTGATAGAATCCTGAAAAAAATGGGTTGAGGGGAGAATCAATCGCATATTTATGAAATGTAACCTAATCCGCACACAGTCACACCGTGTGTATATATATATATATATATATATATATATATATATATATATATATATATATAAACACACACACGCACACACAAACAGTCATTCACATGTATGTCACATACAAATCAAATAAGGAGGAGAATCAAGGTAGAACGCCTAATAGACCTCTACCCCTTATGTAGCTATTTAGGTCCTCTTGATCCACACTATTCTCTTTAATCCAAATATATCAACTGGCGCCTGAAGAACTCACGAGCATGCCGCAGATATTAATAAATAAATTACGGTCGCCCGGAGCGGCTCACTAGCACACCACCGCATAACACAAATAAATGAATAGGATCGGCGCCCGGAGCAACTCATGAGCACGCCCCATCCTTTAACCCCCAAGTTAGTAGACATACCTGACTCCTGTGCGCACACAGCCTGGTGACACCCACCAGGTAGCTCGTTCCACAACTATTCTCCGTCCACAAGCACAAAATCACATATACACTTTCATTTTATTCCATTCATCATACTCACACAGTATTTAAAATAATAATAATAATAACAACATATTCACACATATATATAAATTAATAAACAATATTTTAATGCACACAAATTTATATTATTATTTATGCATGATGTCTATATGATTTAATACAAATTATAAATATCAATTAAATAAATATAATTAATAATAATAATATCTAAAATACTCATAGGCATTCTACGAGCAATATCATAAATATGAAATTAACTCACAAGTGGAATGGGAGCCTCCGTACTCTCCCAAAGTACTCGGACCTGCTCGGTCTCTCGGATTATCTATAGAATATATAAACGGTAATAGAGACTCAGAATAATGAATAAATCCTAATTCTTAGAAATTCTAGAATTCTATACACGTCGCATATACATCGGCTTAACTCTAACGGTAATCATAACTTATATTTCTAACGTCTAAACCCGATGACACGTTTTACGAGAAAGTTCTACCAAAATTTTGGCAGCATTTTCTCTGTAAATCGGATATCTCTCCACCGTAGTGGAGCCCGTATCTGCAAGCAAACACACTTCTATAATCATCGCCACATACCGGGCCTACCAATTTACCTGGATTTATCATCACAGACATTACAGTAATAATAAATAGTATTTTATTTATTATTTTCATATTGAACTCATCGCACCATTAAATATATTAAAGTATACTTATTTAATGTCCATCAATACTAATTAATATCATTTATATCAGTCCAATATCTATATCATCTTAACTCAGTTTATAGTCTGATTAATTAATCAATCGATCTATCTTATTTATTTTAATACCAATTTGATCCTAATATAACTTATTTAAGATCCTAATAATATATTTAAAGCCTAAACATATAAATTAGACGCTAAACATGCATTTTCGGGATTTCCACACACCACGTTTTAACATCCGGGATTTTTAATTTAAAAACTTCACATCATATGCCTATCGAGCCTTTACAAAAGTTGTTTAAAATAATTTATAGTATTTTTAAAAAATAAAATTGAAATTTTCCAGGTGGGTCCCACTGGCCACTGCCTACGACGGAGCGTGGGCCACCGTTGCCACCGCAGATGGCGGCCTTTAGGGCCACCAACTTACCCAAAGTGTTGCCTCCTCCTCAGAAGTCCTCCGGCAGCCTCCACGCACCTCCCCTGCATCTGAGATGGCAGGATCGAAGCCGAGAAGGTTGTCGGTCTCCAAATCACCGGTGAGCTTCGTTCTTCGACCTCCGTGACTTGTTTCGATCATGGTTGGTGTCCAAAATACTCTACTCAAGACAATCTATGAGTTTATGAAGTCAATTTGGGCAGACGGTGGCCGAAACGCGGTGGGCAAGGGAGGCCGATTGTCGCCGGACTTTGAAGCTTCGGTTCTTCTTCCTCCATTGATGGCAGTGGCTGTTCTTGGTGTCAAATGAAAAAGGACTTTGAGCTCTTTAATTTGACTACTTACTCGCTTGAAACGGAGGTCTATAGATGATGAACGGATGAGAAAACTGACAGGTGCTACAGTGGCAGTTCGAGAGGATTTGGGGGACTGTAGCTGTAAATAATTTTTAAAGTTTTTATTTTCAGTTGTGCCCATCTGCCGATTTATATATATAATGAAGTTTTCTATTTTCAATTTAATCCGTTTCTTCAATTACTTCTTATTCCGAACTCGGATTCATCCCAAATTTTAAACACGAGTTTGTATAATATTTTAACACTTTCATGTAGAAAATTAGATTCAAATAACATTCCAAACTACCATTTTTAATTTTTGAATATTAAATCTGATTAATTTAATACCGGGCCAATTAATTAAATCCCGAAAAAATAATTTTAATTCCAAACTCAATTAATGAATCCCGAGTTAAAATAAATTAATTCAAATAAAATTGATGGTGAAAATCACGGGTATTACAAGGAAAGAGTGACAAAAAAATTCTTCTAAGAATAGCTAACCAAATAAAGAATTTGATGGGGAAGGGGGGTTGGAGAGGACCAAATATTAGGGTATTGGACCTGTGAGGTCACCAAACATTGGTGAAATTACATTTTGGTTACCGAATTTTAATTTGTTATTTTTTGATAACCATAAATCAATTTGGTTACATCTGGAGGGTATTCATAGGAGTCCATTATAAAATTACTAACATGGTCATCTGATAAAAATATTCTCAGAATATTCTTACACGTCAGCTGCCACATGAGACAACAATATCTAAGAATCTTTAGAAGCATATAAATTAAAATTACTAATAAAGTTTGATTTGGTCCTAATTAAGAAGTCATTTATACATTTCGATTTTGTATTTTCTTTTTTTAATCTTTTATTTCAATTCATAAATAATCAAGTATATATTGCACTCAACCATATTAAATAAAATAAGAAAAAATAAAAAATTATTTTTTAATTGCCATATTAATAAAAATATATTTTTATTTCAATAGATGATTTTTTGTTACATAAAAATCAAAATCAAATAACTAAAAAATAAATTAAAATACAGTATTTATTTTGAAATAAAATTAAAGTTCAATAACCTATAAACTATATTATTGTTGTTCAATATAGTAACTGATGTGTAAGACTATTTTAATAATATTTTTTTTCAAATGATCATGTCAGCAATTTATACTGAATTCCCTTGAGTACACCCCTCCCCCACTTCCCTCACCCCCTTCTCTCTCTAGGATGTAATTAACCAAATCGATTTATGATTATCAAACAAGAACAAATTGAAATTCAGTAAATGTTACTTCACCAAAAAAAGTTCGACAACCTCACAGATTTAGTACCCACCAAATATCTTTATAAGGTTCTTTAGGATTGGAGTAGTGAGAAGTAGTAAGCAACATTTTAAAAGATTTTGTTGAATACACATCTTTCTTTCCATTCCAAAGCATCAAATCATGCGTATTATGATCAAAAGATACAAGGGAGAACTGACCACTGAGCTGCTGCCACATAAGCTACTCATTTACTCTCAGATTGCGACGCCGCTGCATAACCCATGCTGCCCCGTGCACGTCACTCACAATCAAGTCGTTAATGGCATGCAAACTGAAGAGTCGAGCAGCGGCGGTGCCGGAAAATGATTTAAGTGGGGTCAAAAACATAAGAGAGTAAAACTAAAATTAAAGAAAAATTTATATTTTATTTAAAAGAAGACATGATTTTTAAATGAAATAATAGATTTCATTTTAAGACCTTAATATTTGGTTCAAATCTAATGAAAAGAGTTAATTTCTTTAACAAATAAACTTTTATATTTGGTATATTAAATTAAAAATATATAACTCGAGTATTTTTGTCATGGCACAATTTTTAGCTCACATAGTGAAACATTTATTTAAAAATTTAATTAAATTTGATAGAATTTTGTCTAATTAATCAATTTTATGAATTTAAAAATAAAATTTTAAATCAACTTTGATTTAAACTAAACACATGATAAAATTATAGATTTACAAATGAATTCTATAAATTTTATGAATGAATATACCAAATATAATGTAAAAGTAC
>CANYLF011880417.1:0-11741 GCA_948193215.1 Bocquillonia castaneifolia | reverse complement strand
AAAATATAAATGAACCGAGCTCGAGCTTCAAACTCAAAGCTCGAACCGAGCTCGAGCCGAGCTCGAGCCTGATATTTTACATCCGAGCCGAGCCTGAACATGTGAAAACTCGGCTCGGCTCGGTTCATATACAGCCCTATTTCAAGGGAAGATAGGAAGAATAGTGGAGGTGTATGTAGATGATCTAATCATCAAGAGTAAGAGGGAGGAAGATCACCCCAGAGATCTCAGAAAAGTGTTCAGCATTTTCAAAAAATTTGGAATGAGGGTTAATCCAGACAAATGTGCTTTCAGGATAAAAGCTGAAAAATTCTTAAGATTCATGGTCTCGGAGAGGGGGATAAAGACCAACCTGGAGAAAGTACAGGCCATACTTGATATGAAGCCGCCCAAGAATGTGAAAGATGTTTAAAAGCTTAATGGCCGAATAACAGCATTGGGAAGATTTATGTCTTGTGGAGCGCTGAAATCTTTGCCTTTTTATCAAACCCTGAGAAATGTGAAAAAGTTTGACTGGATAGAGAAATGTCAAACAGCTTTTGAGAAACTTAAAGAATTCTTGCCTTCACCACCAGTCTTAAGTCGACCCATGCTTTGGGAGTAGTTGTACCTATACCTGGCTGCAGTAGATGAAGCTATTGCCAGTGTGTTGTTCAGAGAGGAAGATGGGGGAGCAGAAGCCGATTTACTATGTCAGTAGAGTATTGAAGGGGTCAGAGTTGAGATACCCGGTGATAGATAAGCTGGCATTGGCTGTTGTCGAGGCTTGTAAGAGATTGAAGGCCTATTTTCATGCTCATACCATAGGGGTAAGAACAAACATGCCGCTAAAAAAAGCCTTAGAGCGCCCAAAAGCATCCAGACGGCTTGTTAACTGGTCAATCCAACTAGGGAAACACATTGTAAGATATAAGCCTAGAGCCGCTCTAAAAGCACAGGTCCTCACGGATTTTGTGGCTGAAATGAGGGGAGATAAGGAGGAACAAAGAGATGACTTTGTGCCAGAGAAATGGGAGTTGTATGTGGATGGTGCAAGCAATAGAAAAGGGGCAGGAGCCGGTGTCCTTCTGATAAGACCAGGTAAAATCTAAATCATTTATGCCCTGAAACTTATGATTAAAGCAACTAACAACTTGGCAAAATATGAAGTAATGATAGCCAGCTTATCCCTGGCAGAAGAAGTTAAAGCAGAAAACCTAGTGGTATATAGTGATTCCCAATTGGTGGTGAACCAAATGAATGGCAATTTTATTGCAAAGGAGCCGCTGATGATAAAATATCTAGAGAAGGTAAAGAAGCTGTTACAAAGGGTGACAGAGAGAGGCGGCAAAGCAGAAATTTGTCAGATCCCTAGAGAAGAGAACAAGGAGGCGGATATGTTAGCAAAAGCAGCGGCTGAAGGAGCAGAAGCTTTCCACAAGATTCCACTAAGGGAAGAGTTGACCAGCCCAAGTGTTGAAACAAAGGAAGTTTTGAAAATTGCAGAAATAACTGAGTGGATGAAGCCCATTATTGCCTAAAAAATAACAGGGGAATTGCCAGAAGATAGGAAAGAGGCACAAAGGTTACAAGCAATTGCTTCACTTTACCATTACCAGCATGGAGTTCTGTTCCTAAATGCAAGATCCCACCCATGATGCCGTTGTGTATCGAAGGGGGATGGCCTACACTTGATGAGGGAAATTCATGAAGGAATTTGCGGATCACATGAGGCAGCCCTACATTAGTCAAGAAAGCACTCTTTCAAGGATATTATTGGCCTACCATGTATAAAGATGCGAAGGGATTAGTGGAAAGATGTGACAAGTGTTAGAAGCATGCTAAAGTGAGCCATCTGCCGACTAGTTGTTAGTCACCCATTGAAAGCCCTTGGCCCTTTGCCATGTGGGGAATGGATATCCTTGGTCCTTTTCCACTGGCATCAGACCAAAGAAAGTTTTTAACTATGGCCATAGATCATTTTTCAAAGTGGATAGAAGCCATGCCGGTGCCCACCATCACTGAGGAAAAGATAGAGAAGTTCTTTAGAAACAAAGTTATTTACAAATTTGGCATCCCCCACACCTTGATTACAGACAATGGAAAACAGTTTGACTGTGAAAAATTCAAAAGCTTCTGCAGCAACTTGAATATTCAACTGCACTTTTCATCTGTTGCACACCCGCAAACGAATGGCCAAACAGAAAATGCCAATCAAACTCTGCTGGAAGGGATCAAGAAGCGGCTAGACGATTTAAAAGGCGGCTGGGTAGATGAACTGTACAGTGTATTGTGGGTCTACAGAACAACTCCAAGGAAAGCTACGGGAGAATCCCCCTTCCGCCTAGCTTATGGTATGGATGTAATGATCCTAGCAGAGATAACATTCCCACCATGGTGCGTCTTGAATTATAATGAAGAGGAAAATGAAGTCTTTGCAAAGATTAATAACGATCTGTTGCAGGAGCGAAGAGATCAAGCCGCTATTCGAGCTGATGCATATCGACAGCAAGCCGCCAAATATCATGATAAGAGAGTAAGAGTCAAACACTTTAAAATGGGAGACCTAGTCTTACGAAGAGCAGATGTGGGAAAAGGTGAGGCAGGAGTTGGAAAGCTCGATGCAAACTGGGAAGGCCCCTACAAGATAGTAAAAGCGCGTGGCAAAGAGGCATACAAATTGACAAATCTTGATGGAACTGTCTTACCCAGGACCTAGAACGCCAAACTATTGAGAAAATATTATCAATAATTATAGTTGTCTGCTCCATAATAATCAATGAAAAAGTTCAGGTTCTAACAATTTTTTATCTTACACAGTAGCTATCAAACCGCTGTAAGAGGCTCCAAGAAGTCCATGTGAAGAGGCCAAGTCTTATCAAACCGATGTAAGAGGATCCAAGAAGTCCATGCGAAGAGGCCAAGTCCTATCAAACCGCCATAAGAGGCTTTAAACAGTCCAATGGAGAATACAAGACACATCAACCCACAATAAGAGGCTTCAAACAGCCGGGCAAATTGGCTAAAAACTGGATTATAAAAGAATACCAAATAACAGTTGAAATAAAATTCAAAGAGACAAAATTAGAAGGAAAAAATAGAGGCACACAAAATAATATAACAACTTCCATTCAACAAAATAATATCGTTCAAAAAAAATGTTCAAAGAAAAATACAAAGGCACCTAATTTACAGCATGTATAATGGCCTCAGGGTTTCCTCCTTGGCCGGCCTACATGCCACTGCCGGGCACGACAGTATCGCCATCTGCTAAAGGGGAGACACCAGCAGGAGTAGAAGGAACAACAGAAGTCTCCCCTTACTCAGAAGTAGAAGGTAAAATTTCTTCAGAAAGAGGAGTAATAGATGGATTTTTAGTAGCATGAGATAGAATCAGAGATGCATCATCGTACCCTCATCATCCTCACCATCCTCTTCATCAAATACATCATCAACAAAGTCTTCATCCACCCCAACAGCATTTGCACAATTGTCCCATACCTTGTTACAAAGAGCATTAATGTCAATTTCTGCAAGTTGGGGAGAGACGACCAAAACTTTGCTGAAATGGTCTAAGCTTATTCGATCCGCCTCTAGTAACTCAGTATTCAACCTCACAGCAGCTCTAGCCTCTTCAACCATCCTTTTTCTGCAAGCTTTATAAAAAGCAGTAAGCACCCAGCTGGTGAAAAGATTTGTAGTCTCCTGTTCCTTAAGCCACTCAGCAACAACCCCATCTTTCTCAGTAATGAGGGCAACATTAGAGGACTCCAGCTCAGTAATTATTTTTTCCATCTCCTCATGTTTACGCTGAAACTCCTCGCATGTTTTTCGTTGCTACTACAGCTCAGTAATAAAATGAGAATTTTCCTCCTTCTTACCCTTCATCAATTCATCAGCAGCAGCAAGGGCCAGGTCTTTATTCTTAACCTCAGCAAGCGCCTCGGCCAGCTCACCATTAGCCTTATTTAAATTAGTCGCGCTTTGGATGTTTGATTTAAGAGCATTGGCATGGGCCACGCCAAGCGCTTCAAGATGCTGAAGAGTCTAAACAACACATCAATGAAAATAAGTTACCAATAAACATATAAAATTAAAGGAGAATTATTGATCAAAATCTCACTTACGGAAAGACAGTGTTTGCGGGCCTCTTCGACCAGCTTGGTTTCAGGGATCGTGTTCAATTTTGCCATGTCCATGGGAAGGCAAGCTACCTCTGAGAACTGCCTAGCAACCCCATCACTCCTCATGGAAATTTGTTTGCACTTAAGATGAAGCCAGTTGCCTGCTAGGATTGGCGCTCTAGATGTTTGACAGAAAACCTTCCTCAAGACATAGGGATGCTCAACCCCATCACCACTTACGGCATACCCGTCAAAGGAAGGAGCAGTAGCAATAGTAGAACAAACCCTCTCTCAGTAGCGACAATAGCACCAGAGGTGTGAGGGATAGCCGCCATTGAAGTAGGCATTGAGGATACAGCAATGCTGGCAGGTGGAACACCCGTAGAAATAATAGATGCAACAGCTCTAGCAAGCAAGGGCCCCAAGCTGCTTCCACCGACACCAGTTGATGTAGCTGGAATAGTGGGAGTAGTGACATCAGTTCCAGCGGTTATCCCAGAACTGATAACAGGAGCCTGTACAACAATAGTTGCAGCACCAGAGGTCCTTAGCTCTCTTGCTAGGTCTTGAAGATGGTGCCGTATCTATATAAATTCCACCAAAATGTTTCATCTATACAATTAGCAAAGGAAAATAATAATCAATTGAAGGAAATAAATAAATCAAAAAAGAAACAAGTACCTATTCAATGCCGGCTTTAGCGGCTAGCTCTGCTGCCAAATTCAAGTCAACCTCGGATGAGCTAGAGGAAGAACTGGGGCTACCCGAAAAATCTAATATCCGGATTCCCATGGAAAGATTGCTAGGCCTAAGAAGGGGCAGTGACGAAGGAAGGAAATTTTGCTCATCTTCTACGTCGGCTAATAAACTTGCCAGCTCAGGATCTTCTTCGCTAGCTAGCCGGTCATAATTTTTTTCTTTAGCCGCTCTCTTAGATGAAGGTCTCTTAAGGGATGATCTCTCAGCAAGGTAACTAGACACCCATTTATCTAGACTCATTCCCTAACTAAAATGAAGAGCAGCAAAAGCTTGTAGTTCAGTTTGTTCTCTCTTTTTGAGTTTTTTACGGTCAGAGGGGGGAGGGACAACCCAGTCACGGGGCAAAGATCGAAAAGCATCCGCATGCTCAACAATCAAAAACCTATTTTTTAAACCATGAACTTTGGGAGGACTACCATCCCAAAAGCGGTATGTTATACTGCGCCAAGAAGTTGATACAAACATCTCAGTTTTTCTACGGGTCAGTTTAAAGAATTGAAAAAATCTATCTACTGTTGGCTCAACATTAGCCCACTTGTGAACATGTAAAAACCCTAAAAAGCTACGGATTGAATTAGGGTGAAATTGAGACAGGAGAATAAATCGACCCTCTAAAATTTTCACTAAAAGAGGTTATTAGGGAATTCTCAGACCAGCCTGTAATTGACTAGCATGAATAATAATCCTATTACTATTTAAACGATTAGAGGAATGACATGTAGCACTAGGACGATGATAAGAATAACCATCAGGTAAAGGGTATTAACGAATAAAGGTATTATAAGTTTTCAAATTGGTGAAAACAGACTTTATCTTAGACACATCAGTCAATATAGAATCAAAACCAGCAAAGTTCTTAGCAGACTCATTAAAATCAGGAAGAGCCATTATAAAAGAACCTATATGTAGTCGAAGGTGATTGGAGAAGCAAAGAAGCAAAAGCACCGGTGAAGGAAAAATCTCAAAAGCAAAAGCAGAAAATAAGAAAGGAGCGATAGAAAGAGAAGTAAGAAAAGTAAAAAATAAGTAAAACAACACAATTTATTGGAAAGGGAAAGAACTCAGGATAAAATCAAGGCCGTAGGATCAAATCGAGATCAACGGTGGAGAAAAATAGGAAGTCAAAGAGACACTGACATACGAAAGGTTAAAACGGCAGGCAATAAATGACAATTGTTAATCGGGAGAAAAGAGGAGACGTGTCCCGTCATAAATGGAGAAATAATTGACAGATCAAAGGGCGCCAGAAATTTGAAAAGACAAAAATATATATAAATAGCAAGAAAAAAATTTCAAAATTCAAACTTTCCTTAAAAATCTCAGCGAATCTACATGAAATTGGAGGGAAATTTTTTAAGCCGCTCGATTTTCACACCTTAAATCACCCAACGCGGATGCATATATGGCCTTCAAAAGTAAGCCGCTTAATTCATATTATATACAACCGCTTATCTTTAGTTTGGATAAACTAAAATCCAAGCCGATGCTTACAAAACAATAAAGAAGTCATAATTAACTTCCCATACTTGAAGGGGGGGAGTACTGATAGAGTAGTAGATATTGGGCTAGAATTAGGCCCAATACCATGTAACAGAAAAATGGTATCTTTCTAGAATACCAATGGAATGGGGGACCAAGGGGACACTTGTAAGAAATCTAGCAGGTGCTCTGAAAACCCTAGATTCCTTGAACATACTATATAAAGAATAGTACAAGGATATGTGAGGTAATTCTATTCTTCTAAAACCCTAAACCCTTCTATTCTCTATTTTCTGGATACTATTCACTAACTTAAGCATCGGAGTACGAACGGGACCCCCCAGTCCCGACGTATTCTAACCTGTTATTTGTGTTACAGAGACCCACTAGACAGATACAGAGATCCAAAAGTAAAGAGTAGAAACCTGAATGGAGCAACCGGATCCATCAATTTTATATATCTTATTAAAATTTTCAAATTAATTATAATTAAAATAAATTCATTTTTCTACAAATCATTTAGAAAAAAAGCGGATTCCATAATATAATCAAACCAAATAATGGTATTGCAATTAGTTTTGGAGTGGAATTTCACATAGTTAGGATTTTTACATCCATAGAGAGTGAGAACATATTTTTTAAAAATGTTCATTAGCTTGAGAATGTAATTTACCAAAGTAGACAGAATTTATATAGCTTCAAGTCCATAAACCTGGTTCTGTATAACTCTTTAACTCATTCTGAAGGATTTAAATGCATATGCCCAAACATGTAAATCTAAATACAGAAGAAAATGGCTTTGAAATATTAACCTCAATCAAAACTCCAAATCTATCTTTCTAGCAGCAGAATAACGAATCTTAACTTATGTGAAGTCACGAATAATGTATGTAAGCCAAAAATCATCAACAAGCGATTAATTAGGGATGATTCTATAATTTCCATATCCTAAATATCCAGAAGAAGAACAAGATCTAAAGTGCAGAGAGTTTTTCTATGGGAGAGAGAAAATTAAGTGAAAACTAATTTCACGACGTAGTTCTGATCAACTCATCTTGTTGTGTTTACTACAGACTCTTAAGTCTGCTTATATCTAAAAACCTAAAAGATAGGAATTTAGTTGTATTTAATTAATAATTGTAAACCAATGAATTTAATACTTAATTAAATTTTATTAACTAATATTTATCTTAAAATATTAATTAATAATTAACATTAGTTATCCTGACAGGAACTCATTCCTTGGGCTTGTCAGGAAACGGGCCTTGACCCATCATGGGCTTACCAGGTTAACCCATAATGGGCTTACCAGGTTAACCCATCTAATTCCAATAACTTCCACTCGCATATGATGGAGCACACACCTTCCGTCAAGTTTCCATCTTCTTTCATACTGGTAAATAGACCTTGTAACTAGCATACACAACAAGAGTTTTAATGCTACAAACTGGTTAAGGATAAAATAACCTCTTGATCTAGATCCTTTATAATTTTTTTTATACACTATTACCACTATCCCAATACTACAAACGTCACCATTTTACATTTTGATCTCATGCAACTTCTTGTTTTCACTATTATGAGTATGTGTCATAATAGGCATGCCAGTGAACAACAAGAACATGAATGTGATTATAATGGGAAGCTTCCTTTTTGCAAATATTTAAATCATACAATCTGACTTGCTTTTCTAATGAGACTATCTAAGCCCAATCTATCATGACTTCTCACAACTCTCTTAGATAGCAATCGTCAGACCATATTTCAATAAATATTCTAAAGGTACTAAGAGTAATGTCCATGAACACTATAAAGTTTATGGAAGAGTCTCACATTAGGGAAATTAGTTGAGATCGGCCTTAGATAAAAGGAATTTCCCATCTCATGGTCACTGTGAGCACACATAGTATGAAAATATATGTTATGGTGTTCATCCTTTCTTTAAAGGGCGCATGTATTTACAAGTAACATTATACAAAAGAATCGGTTTAAGAAATGTTATAACATTCCCCTTTAAGGTACACAACCAAAAAGGCTCCTTTTGGTTTAAATAGAAGTTTCAGTGAAGACTACTAATAGTTTTCACCAAGATTATTATATAATGTATATTATAAATGCTGCAATAACTTGCCTACCCGACAAGATTTAATCTCGCACCTTAATAAGACTCATCTTATAATTTCTGTAAGACGGCATCGTACTATAAATAACTCTTGATAGCACTCCTGCTTTTAAGTTTAAAACACTGCCTCATTCTAACTTTTACCGGCAAATCAATTGTAGAAATCAAGAGGGGGGTGAATTGGTGCGGAATTAGAAATTTAAAAATACTTTAAGAATGGATTAGGGAAGAAAAGAAGAACACAAAAGGTTTATAGTGGTTCGGACCCAACTGGTCCTACATCCACTCTCTCAAATACACAATTTGGGGTTCCACTATCCACCAAGGATAACAAGGAGATTTACAAGGCTATCTCCAACATTTACAATGAGTTTTACCCAAGGCTAACTCACAAACCCTAGTGTTTCCAAGAGGCTAACACCAAACCCTTACAATGAGTTTTACCTAAGGCTAACTCACAAACCCTAGTGTTTCCTAGAGGCTAACACCAAACCTTTATAATGAGTTTTATAAATGGCTAACTCACAACCAACCCTAGTGTTTTCCCAACTCACAAAGAATTGACGCTAGTACAATGGATAACTAATTCACTCAACCCAAGCAACAAATGCTCTAGAGTTCTAGCTACCCATAACCAAACAAATAATTACAAATGATTGAAAAATAAGTTTACAAGAATTTGGCTATCAAAGAATTAATGATCTTACTAGAAGAACATTTATGATGAGTATTTATAGTCAAAATACCTAAAACTAGCTGTTAGAAACAACCCCAAGTGTGTGTCTAACGGCTAGTTGCTTTTTCAATAAAAGCACTGAAAACTGTCAGCTCGCGGGCGCTGATTGATGGTCAGGGCCGCGATCTTTCCAACGGTTAGTTTTTCAGAGACTCCATTGAATGTCGCGGGGGCGACATCTCTAACCGTGGGCGCGAAATCACGGGGCAGGAGATGCCTTTGAGAGCGGCTCTATGTTTGATCAAACCGCAGGAGCGATTCTCTAACCGCGGGAGCAAAATCACCGGGCAGAGAATGCCTTTGAAAGAGCGGCTGGATTCCCTTGAGGAGCGGCTTGATTTCCTTTGATGAGCGGCTTCTATCTGATCAAATCGCGGGGGCGATTTAGTCCATCGCGGGCCCGACTTTAAACCTTTAGAAATGGGCTCTCTGTTTCTCAAATCGCGGGTGCGACTTGGTATGTAGCGGCGCGGCTCTAAGTGTACAGAAGCCTTCTAAGTTCTCACCAAAAAGTCTGGGCGCGGTTTCCTTTTCGCGGGCGAACTATGTCACTGGTCGCGGGGGCGATCCTCACATTGCGGGAGTGATATATAGCCGCGGGCGTGGATCCTTTTGTCACGAGTGCGGTTTGCAGGAGTCATTCAAAACTAGCTTGGTTGAAAGCCTACACACTTAGGAACTTTGTTAGACAAAGATAAAGGGTTGTTAAACTCAAAATAAAATGGATTGATACCACTAAAGCCAACAATTATTTATTTATTAATTTAAATTATAGTGTACTATACACCAGTAGAATATTAAAAATGAGATTGCAGGGATTCAAAAACAAACGTTTTCTCAATTAAAAAATATAGAGGCTAAGGGATTCAAAACCAAAAGTTCTCTTTGCGTATGAATTCACCTCTTTTTTTTTGAAAATAATTCACCTTTTTCATTACTCCCTCTGTTCCAATTTATTTGTCCTTTTAGACAAGAACATGCTCATTAAGAAAATCATTAGTGTTTTTTTGTTTTTATAAAAAGTCATTGTGATGATTAATCTACCCTTTATATAGTAATTAATACTAAAGGGTTTGAAAAAAAAACCCCTCAACTTTTAATAACAATAAATATGAGAGAAGTAGGGGTAAAAATGAAAAATAATGATAATGAACTTCTTGATTTTTTAAATGGACAGATAATTTAAAACATTAAATTTTTTTCCAAAAGGACAGATACTCCCTCTGTTCCAATTTATCTGTCCTTTTGGACAAGAACATGCCCATTAAGAAAATCATTAGTGTTTTTTTGTTTTTATAAAAAGTCATTGTGATGACTAATCTACCCTTTATATAGTAATTGATACTAGAGGGTTTGAAAAAAAAACCTCAACTTGCAATAACAATAAATATGAAAGAAGTACGGGTAAAAATGGAAAATAATAATAATGAACTCATTGATTTCTTAAATGGACAGATAATTTGAAACATTAAATTTTATCCAAAATGACAGATAATTAGGAAGAGAGGAAGTATTATTTTATTAGGATTCTGAAAGGAGCTGGACTCATAATATATAGTAGAACTAATTAATTAATGAGAAATCAAATTGGGACATCTCAATAGGGGTATTTTTGTCTCTCAATTTAAGTTTGTTTATTTTTTCAATACTCATTTATTAATCATCAATTTATAATTTATCAATTTTTTATCTACAATTTACACAAACACCCTTATTAGGATGTCCTAATTTGGGACGTTAAAAATTATTGATAAAAAAAATAACAATAATTAATGAGATTGCAAGTTCACTAAGAATGCGGATTTTGAAGAACATTGGATACCAATTCCCAAAAGCTACATTCAACCACTCCGATGTCTAATTGCATTCACATTTGCTCTTCGCATATGCATACTCACAACCGACTTAATCTCTTTAAACTTTTCGGTGTATGTATATGTCCTAGCAAAATGCCATTCAGCTACAAAGACAAATCACTATTACTTAAAAAAAAAAAAATACATAAACCTGTGTCTGTGCATTTATTGATTTAATTTTTTATTCTATCTATTTTTTTTTAATTAAGTGTCCTTCAACATCATATGTGTGTAAATCATGCATTTACCAAACAGCCGACCGCTAGTCATATCGAGGATATGCTGATTTCCTTTCTTTTTTTAAGAAAAAGAAATTTATAGTTTGTACTAATTCGATGTTCCCGTAACGTGAGATTTTTTTAAAATTTATTTAATATAATATTAGACTATTAGGAAATACTCCTCTATTCTAAAATATCTTTCGATTAAAATTTATACACAAATATTAAAGATAATCACTAGATTGTAGAAAAATATATCATCATTGATTAAATTATCCTTTACTCATTCTTCATTGATTACTTATAATAGTTGTAATTTATAATAGGAAAGTGTTTAACATCCCAGTTTGGGATGTCCCAGTAGGGGTATTTGTGTCTTATAATTTAACATGATTTAGTTTTTCAATACATTTTAATTACTCCTCAATTCAAGACACCTCATTTTTTTATTTTTAAATTACATAA
>CANYLF011879640.1:0-15798 GCA_948193215.1 Bocquillonia castaneifolia | reverse complement strand
GGAATGCTAATTTGGTAGAGCTACATGTGGCTAGACTCCAGCGATCTTAGGAAAAGCACTCTTATAATTATATTACTTAAATTTTATTAATAAAGAGTAAAAATAAGTTAGAAATTATTATAATATTTTTTATGAGAATTTATTTTATGATTAAGTAAACATTTTTAGTGAGAATATACTAAGTATACGTATAAACGGTTTAGCAAGGTGAGGCGTTACAATAAAGATCCACTTAGCATAGATAAAGTTTTGTTTGTTCAATCAAATCCTCCTCCTAATTTCCTACAAGTGGCATCAGAGCGAGTCGATCCAAAAGCCCGTGTTGATCAAGCAGTAGGAGATCGAGTTTAAGTTCTTCAAGAGTATTTCGCGATCCGGGATCGTGGTACTAGAAGGTGCCATCAAAACACAGTCTGGGACTGTGAAATTAATTTTTCTAGGATCTAGCCAACTTGATTAATTGCTAGGCAATATCAAGTAACTATGGATATGGCAAAATCGGTAAGCACTCGTGAAAAACTTAACAATACTAATTATAATAATTGGAGTAAGTGTATGCAATTCTACCTACTTAGTCAGGATTTATGGGAGATTATTGGAGGTAGTGAAACAACACCTCCAATGGCACAATAAGACCTTAAAATGTGGAAGGTCAAGGCCGGTAAAGCAATGTTTGCTTTATCAATCTCGGTGGAGAGTAGTTTGTTGCCACGCATCAAGGATGCAAAGACTCCAAAGTAGGCATGGGACACTCTTGCCGCATTATTTGCTCGAACAAATGATGTTAAGCTCCAACAACTAGACAATGAGTTACTGTCAATCTCACAGGGATATATGACAGTAAGTGATGACAAGTCACCCGGAAAGGCAAAATCTCCAAGGAAGACCGAAGTACATCAACAAATACAAGAAAAGGAAAGAGCAACAAAAATAGAAGATATTCAAGAAGAAGAAGAGAACATGGTAGAGTACAGGCCACATTTTTGAAGAACGGATAGAATTAGGAAGCCAAATTCAAAATATGCTAATGTAACACTTATTGAGGATATGGTTACAAGAGAACCTACATGTGAAAATAGAGGATCAAGTCGAAATATATTCACCAATAAGCTTGGCGGTACAAAATTTGAAAACTTCAGAAAACGACTTGATATGACAAGTAAATACGCATTACAAGAGAGTAGTCGTTGAAGGGGAGTGTAAGAAAACAACACCTACTCTCTCTACAAGCATCTAGAATATTATTTCTAGAATGATCTATTATGCTCGTGATTTATTATATGTAGTATTAGCCTAGAGTAATCCAGAAACTAAACTACCGACATAAGCCATTAGAAATTAATGTCATCCACCTAGGAAACTATAAATAGCAGCTAGTGTTAATTTGTGTGTGTGGCATAGTGTGAAGAGAACAATAATAAAAAAATGAGTGTGGGCAGTGTGTGAGTGGCGTGAAGTGTGAGTCAAATTAGTGAGTTATTACTAGTTGTGTCCCTAGTCTTGTAATAAAGCTCCACTTATAATAAATAAAGTTTATTTTATTCAACTAAGTCCTCCAATTAATCTCCATGGAAAGTGCCAAACCAATAGCGCCACCCTTAAATCCGTAATACATAATTACTAAAATCTCCATCAAGGAAGAGTAAAAGGGAAACAAAACAAATCCTAAAAAAAAGGAAGGGGCAAGCTTTAGATCTAAGTAAAATTATTCATCTTACAAAATTAAAGAAGAGTAGAAGAGGCTGTGGAGAGAAAGAAGAGAGAGAATTCCATTTATTGGTTACTCTACGCTTATTGATTGAAGATGTTCAGGAGATCTTCACAAAATCTAAAGAAAGAATCAAAGGATGCGCAAGTTTGGACATACATCGAAGTCTTTACCAAATTGCAATTTTATTTGAACGAAACTATCATTAAAGTAGGAATCACCTGAGTAGCAAGGGAATATACATTTTGTTACAGCTTTAAAAATTACACCGTTATCAGAATTGCGAAAAACAAATAAAAAAATTAATTGCTCTTTGTTGAACCTTGATTCTTTTCCTTTTCTCTCTCTTTTTCTGTTTCGGACAAAACAATTACAAGATATCTATCTCTTCAAGGGTTAGAAGTTGGATCTGGTACCACCAAAAAGGGTGCATTACAACCCAACAAAACCTCCTAATTCATGAACTTCCGACAGTTGGGAGCTCTACATAGACAAGGAACTTTCAAGTCGTCACGCTCATCAGGATCAAACAAGTAATCATACCTGTGAAGCATAAATGTTTTAAAAAATTATATTCCTCAACATAACCCACATAAATACTATTTAAAAAAGCAAATTCAATAACTAAGCTAATCCAATTGCAGAGAGATTAAACCATACGTTAGCTCATCACCCGCAGAGACATTCATCTTAGCAATAAGAACTATACGGTTCTCCACATCACCCACACTCATTATCCTCGCATAGCAGTTAGGCATACACTGCAGCAGGTAGATACTTATCAATAAAGTACAATAAAAATTATGGTGTTAAAGCCAAAGGTACATATGACCTACAACTGATGATCCCCCCACATGATTAATAGTCATAAATGAATAAATTGCAGATGAACATTTAACAATAAAGAGTTCATAAGGACCAAAGAAACCCATGACCAATTGTCCGCAGCTGTTATCATTTTCTAGTGTGGAATCTAGCTAGTTGTAATCTAGCATTAAATAAAAACTTACTGAATGGTTGATCAAGCGTGCTATATTCCCCTTATTTGTGGCATCAATTACTACTTCCTCACTGATTTTAAACAACTGCATTGAACATTTAATTGCATGATAAGAATCGTCAAGAAGAAAACAAATAACAATCATCAGAAATAAACCTGCCTAAAAGCATGCAGCGATGGACAAAATAGGTTACGAAAGCTAACAGTCCCCAGCACGTCATATGCTAACAGTTCGTTCCAGTTTAAATAATTTGTTCAATCGTTCGATGGGTCATGCCATAGAATACTTAGAAAAACATTAAATAAATACTCCCTTGGAGATTTGTTTGTCCCAAATTATAGGCAGTAATTTAATGCTCTAAATGGTTAAATGTCACATGTACCCCTATTAATTATAGTGTTAAGAGTAAATTTCAATGTTATTTCCAATGAATTAATTGACTTAATAAGGGTAATTGTGACTTTTTCCTATTGAATTAATGCATTCTACCTAATTTTACTAACTTTCTTAATATTTGTGTTGAGCTAAAAGTGCCCATCTTTTTAGTACAAAGAGAGTAAATAAAAAGAAAGGCTAAGTGAAGAGAAAGGAAGTGGCTTCTTTACTTCTTTACAGCCTAAGCTGATAAGCAAAAAAGCTGGCCTTTCTAAAGAGAATTGAGTAATTTATCTCCCATCATAATTGCATGCATGACTTTTCAAAAAGGCCCACAAATTGCCACCAACTAAAATGTATAGTTGGTTCAAAAAAAACTAAAATGTCCAGCATAAGAGAGAAATAAAAGTTATTAAGCATATATGAATCATACTTGAACATATTGGCAAACAAATACAGTGCCCAAACAGACTATTAAAAATGTATCAAGACTCACATAGCAATCCTTGCCTTCTGAACGATATTGTACCTCCCTCAGATCTGCAACACTCCGCCTCACCTGCTCACCACGATACTCAATGACCTGACAAAAGAAGCATCAATGATTCAAACAAAGAGGGAAAAGACTAGTGTGCCCAGTACCAAAATTACTTCACTTCCAGGCAAACCAACCGGAACAAGTATTTTATTGGAATTGCGACTGGAAGTCAATTATTAGTGTTTGCAACAAACAGACAACTGCTAACACAAGTAAATAAAGTACCATTTCTCCCTCTTGAATGTTTCTGCGTGCAAAGAGGCCCCATCCTTGTATCCCAGATTTACCAAAACAAACTCGATGACTTTCTGTTTTCTGGAAGTATAAGTACATGTCAATTGAACATAAAAATTACAGCAAGCAAAAACCACCACATAATAAGCAGAATGATGATTTACCTGCAAATGTTGAAGCCGTTCTTTAAATGAAGAGAAATTTAAGGAATCATTCATTTCCTGTAAGAAGATAGAATATCCATCAATTTGTATCATTAAACAATAATAAGAAACAAAAGCAGATGGGCTGTTCCATTATGAATCATCATTTTTTTTCCTATTTCACATTCAAATATAGTTAAATTCAGTAACATCTGTGAAAGTAAACAAAGATAAGAATATTACTTTATAGGTGCTCAAGCTACTGATAGCATCTATAGAATGATGTCTTGGTCCCATCAGTCGGTGGAATATTGGCTCCCCTTCAGCCCTCTGGTAAACAAGATTAATACTATTAAATTGATAGAAAGAAATAATTGATTATAAACACATTGAGAGCAAGCTAAACAAAAGGAACTATAAACTTGGCCTGAATAAAGAATAAGACCCAAACTGCAGGCAGCATAGATATTGCAGATAGATGACCAAATACAAAATTCACCTTATTGTTTAATTTTTTATAAGGTAGGCACCTCGCAGCGGAAAGAGGCACAAATTCATCTGTCTTTGAGGTATAGGGTTCAGGGAGGTGCTCCAATCTCTTAGTTGAAATTAACCTTGAACCGCTAAAGCATGCATTCTGGTTCTGAAGCAAGCTTCTAGCAGCAAAAACCCCAGTAGAACTCCGTACCACAACAACTGAATTTGTATTTGGTGTCCTACCAAAATCAAGCAAGTTAAAAGATTACAAATCAAGGGATCAGGTACATACACCAGAAGAATTAATTCCAAAACAAATGAAAGCACAAGAAAATTAACAGCAAAAAGTAGAGTAAGACTGCTGACCTGTGTACTGCACAATATACTAATTTTTTTGTCATTTGGATCCCATTCTTCTCTGTGCAGAGCAACTGAAAATTCAACATATCATATAAGTTAAATCATATACAACTATTCTCACATTATTTATAATGTACTAACTGGATATACAACAGAATAAGAAGCCTCTGCATAAACTTGAAACACTGCAAAATAGTTCCAGGAGATTATTGTAATTTAGATACCATTACATTGTGAAATACTCCCTCCGTTCGTAATTAGATGTCTCTTTCGGAAGAAATTTTTGTTCATATATAGTTGTCACTTTAGGAATATTTAATATTTCAAGACCATATTTAATGCTATTTTTCCATTTATACTCATGTAAACTTAACACTTATATACTGTTTCTTAATTAATAGGAACATATTGGTCAATTACACACTAAATTGATTGTTTTCTTAATATGTGTGTTTTTCTCAAAAGCAACATCTATGTCCAAATGGAGGGAGTATAAAATATTTTCACACAGCAGAGTTTACAAGTGTTCTCCCAAAAATCAAATCAGTACTTACTTCCATGAAATATCCTGCTCTTGATGCACACGTTGCATGAAAATGAGTGGCGCACTTGCAACACTGGATGCAGGAACCATGGGTCTGATTACAGATGACACACCTCTGTATTACATGCAATTAACACCAGTTAGACCACAGCATCTATCAATTTGTACAGCCAATTTATCAAGTCAAGGGGTATCAATTAATATAGAGAGAGAGAGAAAACAGAACATACTTACTACCGTATTAAAACAAAACCTTGTCCCAACTACTAGGGATGGCTTTGCTTTAAAATAGTCAGTCCTACCACATACAAACGTTTTGCATGACATGGGTAAGAAAGAGAATTCATGTTCTTAAGCAAGCCAATAGAACACTACCTACCTTCAAAAATGTAGTTGGCGGAATTCTAAGAAGTCCAGTGGCAGGTTCCATTTTTTCGTGATTCAAGAACCCAACTTCAGGTCGAAACCAGGCACATGTGACATGAACCCAAAGCATCTCAATATCACTTGGTTTTAAAGCACCTCCTGGAAAATCAGCATGCAGATATAAGCACAAAGTAATTGTCAAATAAGGAAATACAATACTGATGGATTCTTATATTAGTTTTATTTCAAGCTATATGTATTAGTGAAACATTAAAATAATAGGAAGTAATTAAAAAATAGAGATTCTAAAAGGTCTTGTAATCTAATGAAAACCTCAAAAACATATACTAGATAAGTTCTATTGTAAAGCAATAAACTAAAATACATGCCTTTTACAGGACAGAGGCAACACTCCCTCTCAACATCTGGAGTTTCACATGCTCTGCACACCCAGGAAGTAAGATCTTCAATATTCTTCACTCCATAGCATTCTTGGTGGACAGCAATTTGACATCTGAACATAAAGGCATCTTTCAGGTGGACATATTAAGTGCATGAGCCAAAACTAGACTTAAACCAACACATGACTCAGTATAATACTAATCAAAAGGAACCCAGCAGTGACAGAAGTACCTGTTGCAGATTATAATTTTGTTAACATCCCAATCTTCAACCCATCTACAAACAGCACATCTTTCCGTTGTCCATTTGGCATAAACAGGATCATACTTCTCTGCTCCATTTTTTTTTAAAAAAAATAACATTGTTTTAAGATTTCCAGTCATTAAAAGCTTGAGCAAAAAAGAGAGAAAAACTATTAGCCTCTCAAGTTCAAGGAATTACAAAGTTACCTTGCAAAAAAGAAAGTATCTTCTGCTTATCTAATTTCAGAGGATCTACTCCGAGTGCATGGTACTCTGCAATCTGCATCATCTTTATTGTCAATAAGAGATTGCATACAAGCACGTGCACATAAATCAACTTTAACAAGGGAGAATATGAAAGTCATTCTAACAGTCCAATCATTACACTGTATGTTAAAGCAATGGAATGCAATACCATACAAGAAACAAAAGGGTAATCATATCACACCTACTATATCAGCCTTATAATTAATTATTTGGGTCATTTTTTAAAGCTTAATCATATCATGAGTGAATAAATAGACTAGAAAAAAGCAGAGAGTAATATCAATCAAAGTATTTGATAAGAATATCAAGCAAATATTTAATTTTCAATTTCTCTTTTGCTTTGTTCTTTATATCCTTCCACCACAAATGACATTGGGTAAGATAATTGCATTTTGTCAGCTTTCGGCAACAACCAGTGAGATTGTATTATCAGAAATTTAGCACCTTACATCTAAACAACCAATGGCATCTACTTCAACTTACAACAAGAGTTTATAACTCCGATGCATCAAGGAAGCAGCTTAGTAAAGTTGGACCAAAACAAAGTTGCAAGCCCAGATAGTAATCATACAACAAAATGCAGTCCTGCAATAGAAAAGTTATAATACATACCCATTTATCCAATGGTAACATTGTATCCTTGACTTTCACACTGTACTTCCATTTTTTAGCTCTGCACCCAGTGTGCCGTTCCCATTCACTCGGTGTTTGCTTCCGAGATCCACATAAACCACACTTGCAAGCAATTCTACCAACAGAGAGAAAAGGCTCAGCTTAGAGAAACTTCATATAAGATAAAATGATGGGGAGAAAAGTTCACCCAAAACTTTCTTCACCACACAAACAAAATAAACAAGTAACATTGGCCAATAGCAGAACTGAATTAAATATGCTAACAACGCCTAAATTTTCATTTTCAAAGATGATAGACTGTCTGATAAAATGTTGTACACAAATTTGCGTTGATACATGAAAGACAGTGAGAGTTGTTTAGAAGGAGGAACATAACAATTCGTTTATCATGACCATATCAATGAAGGTTTCAAAGCTTACAAGTGTTGTTTTGGAATATAAGCTCCTTCCATCCCATTGCACACCACAACTATTTCATCAGCTAGTGTAGCTTGTCCGCTGTTTACCATAGACCTGTATTATATAAAGAAATAATGTCAGGTCTCAAGTTTAAAACATCCCAGTAAAGAGAAGTCCTCAATATATATGTTAGGTCAATTAAATAAATGGATGAAAATATGAAAATATACTTGACAGGAGGCTTCCTTCTCTCCAAATAAGATGAGCCAAGGTTAAACTTGACTCTGCAATCAGGGCAATAATAATCAAAATTCTCCGGATCCTTCAAAGACAAAACATCAGTTAGCATCAACTTTTCCATTAATTAGAACAAGCTCAAGCAAGGGAGAACGGAATGCATTAGATTGTAACATCATTGGCACACCTTGAAAAGTTCGGGAGAAATGTTGTCGCACTCGGCATGCACCCAAACATTACAACCATCACAACATACCTGAACCAGAAGGTTTTCAGTCGAACAATATATCAAATCATTCTATTGGAATCATAAAACCATTACAAACAACTAATAATCTCACCCAATTCCCACCATCTGAATGGTGCCAAATCTTCTTGCATATGCCACAATACTGTTTTGACTTTCTTAACTGTAAGAAAGATAAATGCAAATGACTTGGAAGGAATTACAAAGGAAAAGATAAAGTTGATAAATAAATAACAAAATAAAAAAAATGAGGCATTTCTTAAGAACCTTAGCACAATGTTTGCATATATTCTCCATTTGAGACACTGAGCCGTCCCTTTTTTTGACAGTTTTGCACGGCAAGATCAGATTACAGCTATCACAGCATCTCATGTCCTTGTAAGATGCATCCTGTATAAACAAAATAATAGATGAATTACATTAACAGAAAAGCTAATTCCTAGAAGCATCTTTGAACAGGAAAGGTCCACTTATCAAAATGAGGACATCAAAATTCAACAGTGTGATAGAAGAACTATGAAAAGAAAACTGAATTCCTATAGAATAAGCATGCACATTAGTGAATGAGTAAGCAGTTTTTTTCCAAATTCCAAGTAACTTAAACACTAGTAGATGCAAGAACCTAGAAGTAGAATTCTACTCCTACCAACCATGGGCATGCAGCACCTAATACTTTTTGGAAAAAAAATAAAATAACATGTAGAGGAAATCAGACTGTCAGGCACCTTTGATAGCAAAAATGATAGTTTTCCTTCTGAAAAATAACATCAATATACTGCCAGTAGCAGTTCACAGATGTGTGTGCACGTGCTCACAGCAAATCAAATAGGAACTTCACCAGGCAACTAATTGTTACGGGGGCAAAAACATATAAAACTAACAGAAATCTTAACAAGAGCATTAAAGCTATAAAATGAATCAATTTTCATCCATTCCAGAGCGTTCACCCTCCATACACTATTCTTTCATTTGCATCACTACAAAATACGTGTCCTGGTGCTGGAGAAAACTCCTAGGGGAATCAGCCAGGAAAAATTCCCTCAAGAACCAGAGCCAGAAAAGGAGAAAATGTGAAAAATGGTTTCTGAGATTACTTGCCTGGTACTGAGCACAAACCTCTTGACCTTGACTTGAACCACTGGCATCTGGGAATCCATTGAGGTTAGGTTCAGAAAGCGCCACTTGTGCAGCATCAACTCTTGTTTGCAGAAAACCACTTTCTGCTAAAACTGCCTCTTCTAGTGCCATCTGAAAGTCACTCATCTTGCACTTGTACAATTGGGTCTGCCCCTGAAATCTGAAAAATCAAGCTTGATTATTACTCGCTTATTTCATTAAAAATTCTACTTCGGTCAATTTACCAAAATTGTGAACACAAACCTATCCATGAATTCTGCAAATGGGAATAACATCCCTTGTTTCACCCAGGCATAGTCCTACACATGCCAACTAACTCAAATAAGATTCCAAAAACAAAGCAATAAAACACCACAAAAGTTAAAATCAAAAGAGAAAGATGGTGCAAATACCCTCCGCGTTCCATTTTTAGAATAACCATAAAACATCACACAAAGAGCACCAGGAACACAGCAACTAAGAACAGCTTCAGGAGCTTCCAAAATAGGATCAATCACAATAGCAGGCCACCATGGGTATCTTTTCCCACATTTTGCCCAAACTAAATCTCCCAAAGCAAAATCTTCTGGCTTATAAACATCCTTCTTCGTCTTCTTCATCATAGCTCCCTCTCTGCTCAACTGTTGTTGCAAACCAGCAGTACATCTAGATTTTGGCATATACTCAAAATTATTCGAATTACTAAAGTTTTCATATTCAAAATCATTAAACTCTATAGCGCCCATAAAATCTCCACTTCCACCCCTCTCGTAAAATGAGTAAGAATCAGAATTTGAACTCCCAAACCCAAACTTATTCTTTACAAAATCATCACTTTGACTATATCTACATCTCTTAACATCAACAAAATCATCAGTTCTATCTTCTACAAACCCATCAATCCCATTATCCACAAAGCTATAATCAGTTTCATCAACTTCATTCTTCCACATATCATCAACCGAATCATTAAACCTCGAAGGAAGCATCTGTACACGTCCACGTGAAGATCTAGACACCGGTGGGCGAGCCCTGAACCTCTCCTGCGTGGTGTAATTCTTCAGTCTGTTAGAATTTGACTGTACCTCAGCAGCCCAATACGATCCTTCAGCGACCCAAGAACCTGAACCACTGCTAAAATCATCAATTTCACTATACATACCAAACGAAGAATAAGAATCAAATCCATTAGCTTTCCGTCTCTTAGGAATCAATAAACACTCGTAATCCTCTCCTTCTTCCTCACTACTACTGTGTCTTTTCATCTTACACCGTTTCATATTCGGCATTTCAACTTTCATCGTCTTTTTAACAATCATCTTCACTACATTTAAAATTAAACTTCCCCAAACCCTAATATAATATACCAATGTATTAAAATTTTCTTATTATTGACAGCAATTCGAATATTATGATAAGCCACCAGCGCGGATGAGAATGGCCTTGCAGCAAGCCTCTAAAATTGAATAGCGAAACCCTAACTTAGGCAATCGGAGAGAAACTGAAAGCTTTTATAAAATTCGTAAGTTTCAGTTTTTTGAGTGAAAATAATGTCAGATTTCAATTTTATAGCGAAGAGGATTTGAATTGAATAGAATAGAATTGGGGAAAATTGAAATAATAATAATAATTATTATTATTATTAATTGTGGCGACGAGAATTCAATGGAAGCTTGCGAAAGAAGATGGGAAGCAAGAGCAACAACAGCAGGTAGGTTAGCGTAAGACACAAAGGTTTGGGTTTCGTAAATTAACGACGTGGAAGGAATTAGTAGCTAAGAAAATATATATATATATATTTTTTAATTACTATTCTGTTATTTTTACAGTGAAATTTTAGTTATAGTGGTATTTATTTGTAGTATAGAATAATAATAAAGTAATTTACTTATTTGATTTTAATAAGGAGAAACGGTGGCTGGCGGGTTTTGGCTCCAAAGAATAGGGATTGGAAAATAAAGATGGAGGGAGGGAAGTAAAATTTGTTTGGTAAAGGAAAGCGCGAAGAAGAAGTTGGGCCCGCTGGCTGAATGAATGAAATCTTTGTGGGTCAATACTTTTTCTCAGGCTGACTGCCAGCCTGTCCTATTTCCTGAACCTTAACGCCTAGCAGCAGTCTTTTTCTCTTTTTTTGAGTAGAGTAACGCCCATCAGTCTTGATACCTGTGCACCCGACGAATTCAGACTTTTTCATTGGACGGTTGCTCTTGTTGAGTTTGGTTGTGCATAATCGCACCAAACCAATTTGTGGAAACGGTTCTGCTGGTTTGATTTATATTTTTCAAAATTTTACTAGATTTTTTATTTTCGTTTGCAAAATTCAACCGGTTAAAAAATGAATTTTAATTTTTAAACTTTTTAGTTTTTATTTTATATTATATATTTGGGTGAACCACTCACTACTGCCCCCATATATTTTTAATATTATACTATTACCCCTATGTTTTGAAAATATTATATTAAGAACTTTTTTTATATACCTTTAGCTATTAATTTATAAATTAAAGGGTTCATTTGATAAAATAAAAGTATATTTTAGTCCATAAACTTTAAATATTTTCAAATTTGTCTAAAATTATTCATTTTTATATTTAAATAAAAAAAATTGACTTATATTTAATAAATAAATTAATTAAAAAATTATCCAGAATATTTTATTTTTTATATCTAAATGAAAATTTTTGAATAAGTTTGGAAATATTTAAAGTTTATAGACTATAATATATTTTAATTTTATCAAATTAACCCTTCGATTTGTTGATTTATAGCTAAAAGTGTATAAAATGAGTTTTTAGTCTAATAATTTTAAAACATAGGGGTGCGAGAGTATAATATCGAAAATGCAGGTGGTACTGGTAGAATATGAAAAAAAACATAGAGGGTAGGAGTAGTATTGGACTACCTTGCCTCAGGATCTGTGATTCTCCCGGCATCAATGAGATCTTGAATTGCATGCTTGAGTTTGGTGCAATTGTCAATGTAATGGCCATCTACCTGATGAAATGTGCAATAAGCCCCATGGATGTAGCTGCGGGAATTTGTGTTAGCAGGCTTCTTAGCAGTCTGAGGTTTAAGTAAACCCTGCTTTTCCAAGTATTCAAATATCTCAGAGAGTGGTTGGTTGAAGTTAGAGAATGTTCGGTTAACAGAAAGACTATTGCCATTTATGACAGTTTTTCCAGCATCGATCAAGTCTTGAATGGTGTGTTTAAGTTTGGTACAGTCATCTGTAAAATGTCCTGGTATTTGGTGAAAGTTACAGTAGGCATTGGGCTGGTATACAGGGGATTTCACATTAGGACGGAATCTGGTTGGTTCAGATTTAAGCAGTCTTTATTTTTGTGCTTCTTCAAATATTTCAAAGATGGGTTGATTGAACTGAGGATGCTTGTAAGGGTTTCGGGTTAAGCCCACATAGCCAGTTTGTGTTTCATTTGATTTGGCAAGACTCATCCAAGGGCGACTTTCTGGAACTAGTGGTGTCAGAATCTGATGTTTTTATCCCAGAAGTGGCATCCCTGTTTGGATTGGAGGATGAGTGGAAGCTCCTTCCTTTATTTCAAGTAGACACCTATTTCTCATGTGAAAATTTGTGTTTTCCGGTTCAAGGTTTTTCTTCTTATTAATCAAATTCTGAATCTCATGCTCTAAGGACATACATTTGTCAGTCAAGTGCTGGACCTCACACTTCAGAGATGTGCATTTGTCAGCCTCCTCATGCTTCCTGGGGTAATTTACTGGACGATTCTGAAGTTGCATTCCCAAGAATTCTTGTAACATGGTCCGTACCTCATCTCTCACAATTTCATGAATTTGTTAGATGTTGATGTTGTTGGCCATCTACAAAATAGAAGGGTTAGAGTGATGCATGTATGCATGTGTGCATGATAAAGTAAACAAGAAAACGGGTTAGCAGTACACAGACAAATACTACCAAGTGGTAGACCTTCCAACCTTATTTCTCCCACACACGTGTTCCTTGGTAAAAGTCCAATTTCCTAGGATGTGGTCTGGGTCCTATACATCAATAGGGGATGTAAGTACCGATGAGCATGCATGTAATCTCGTACATTCAAACCAAACAATAATGTTTGTGGTAAATTAGCTTGAAGATCATAGTCCCAATAGATTTTCCATGTTTTAAAAACTGCATTATAGGCGTAATTTCTGAATGGGCAAAGCTTCGCCTTAACAGTTTATCCACATGATTTATCTAAGATTGAGTTTAAGTCCTTAGGCTTTTTCACAACAAACATTAATGGCAGCATTACACAAGTAAATTTGGGGTATAAGTCCTAGGGGAAGTTTCTAAGGCCATTACATGTGGGTTAGGACAATTAGGTTGGTTAAAAAAGGCTCCCATAGAGTCGGACTCCCATTAACCATTGCTGGGATGGTAGGAGATCCAGTATGAGCTTCCTGTTAACCATGAGTCATTAACCATTGCTAAGATGGTAAGCTAAGTAGGATACTCAATCACTGCGAATGGTAATCACCGATAATACAACCCAAGAAACGAGTGGAATCTTTGGATCGCATTATAAGTGGTACCGGGGCTAATAGGGACCAATGCAAAAATGAATGCAAAGAAATTAACTTAACTAAGTAATTAAATAATAAAATGCTCAGAATCTTATTCTCTTATCCCAAGTGGAGTCGCCACTGTGGACGGAGGGGTTTTCGGCCCAAGCACCCAGGCTCTAGCGACCACGACACTGCTACTATTTAAAGTTAGGGAACACGCATTAGCCTCGTTAAAGCGTAGCGGAGAATGAGGAGTCGCCACCCGAGTTAGTTCGGGATTGCCTTTTATAATATGATGAACGACTCGATTCCCTTTAAAAGAGTACTCATCATCATCACCCAAACGATTCTAGGTTCGGAATAAGCATCCCATAAAGTGCATTTTATTATTTAATTGCCAAGTGAAATTATTAATTCATTATTTTAGCAAACAATAAATAAAAGAAAGCATATAACAACAAATACAATTAAATTGCACACAAATTTAAAATAGATTTAATAATGAAAAATGATCCCTGATTGTTTCTAACCCATTTTTAACATTAAATCCGACCCGTTAGTCCTAATTAATTACATGGAAAGCATACTAAAATATTATTTTCTACTTATTTTATTTACAAATTATTACCAAATATTTATTCCTAGTTTATTACATGCAAAATATAATTAACAATGAGTTCTTGCATATTTTATTTCCTAATTATTTGATTAAAATTTACACATTAATTAATTAAATCTAATAAAATGGATATTGAATGGAATATAAAAATAATACAAATGATTAATAAAAAATAAAAATAAATAAAATACATTCAACCTTAAAGAAATAGAAGGGGAAATGATTTTCTAGCAGTCTATAACATATATAAAAGTGGGAAGGGGAGGGGAAACAAGCAAATTGACTCATTTACCCTTTCTTATTTAGTTTATTGAAAGGTTTAAATTGCCATTTAATAATTATGTTAATTAATTAATAACAAATATGAAATTTCTTAATCAATTAGAATTAGGATATATTTATTTAATATAAAAAATAAATCCTTAGCTAATAAAATTTCAAATATATATTAAAAACATAATAACTGAAAAAAATATAAATTCATATAATATACGGATTGAGTTAAATTTAATCAGAAAATTATAAATTATTGAAATCATAAATATATATTATTCGGATTAAAAGATATAAAATTATATATTTATTGAAATTTCACTTTATTATGTGAATTAATTTTAGATTTATATTAATCGTTTGTATTTCTTAGGAAATTCGGATTTTTAATATCAAATTAGTGATTTGACAGTGTAGCAACTTCGACGGGCCATAACTCGGACTAGAAAACTCAGAATTGGATGATTCAAAAGCCTAAATCCAAGAGAAAATTGAGAGCTACAACTTTCGTGAAGAAGTTATGCCCTTTTGGAGACTATAGATTTTCAAAAATTGAGTCGCAAGTTAGACACTCTGTGTAATCTTAGGGGAAATCCGAACTTTATAAGGAATTATTATTTAAAATTAATTAAAACAAATCATAATCATTCTAGAATTTGTGAACAGTCTTAGTTAGGGTTTAAGCACTATAAATATATGGAAACCAAGGTTGGAAAATTAATTCTCTTTTCTCTCTCTAAAAATAAATAAGAACGCTTAAAGAATTTTATGGTGAATAAGAAAACTCAAGGGATTCAACGATTAATTCAAGATTGATTACATTTTCTCCTCCCTTCATGAAAAACAATGAATCTAATTTTACAAATTTCTACATCATTCAAACTATTAAGCATCGATTGAAGAACTAAACTTAAAAAGGTATATAATTTTTTTATTTTTTTAACCGTGAATTCTTTATTTTTGATTAGTTTGAATTTTCTTTTTTTATATAGCCATCAGCTAATTATTTAAAGTATATTTAGTAATCAATTTAGATTATTATTAGAGTAGAATTACTGATTAATTAGTTCATTTAACTTAAATTCGAGTTTAT